>PGFW01026294.1:31810-50195 GCA_003123925.1 Haematobia irritans
CAAGGACCCTAAATTGAATAATCTCTGTGCCTGTTTATGTCTTCCAAAGTATTCCAACAAAATTATGAACTTTAATGAACATTTTTGGTAAGGACATTTTAATCCTTTTTGGCATCTGCTTCTATTTGTCAACAATTTGTTGATTACGATTTATTTTTCTCATTTAATGCAAATATGAGCTTGGATAACGATATATTATGGGGGCGGGTCTTTTGCGTCCATGTCAATTACTCTCAGGTCACCGGTCAACCTGTGGATTTCTGATAATACTGTCCCAAATGGTGTTTTCGTATATAGCATTGCAGATGAACACGACATGGGTGTTATTTAAGTGTGTTTGGTATGCTGTGTTGGTGTGTTCGCTATGTAAGTGTGTCAAGAGAGAAGGAGATGAATTTTGTTGAAGCTTCATATACAAATTTTTGGCAGAAAAATCTTGTGTGTTTTTTTATTGGTTTGGCGTTAGGCGCTAGTGGGGGATATTTAGTCTTAACTTTTATGTCCTTTTTTTTCTATTCCGTTCTTAGCTTAGTTCGATAGTACGTCTGTAATATGATAGAAATGGATTAAATTTCGGGCCACATAACATGTTAAACAGGACTTTAATTAGTTTTTGAAAATTCTTGGCTCACACTTTTTGGAAATTCTTATGGGGATATGAATTGAAAGGCATATTATCCATTGATATAGTAAGATTATCTTTGTAATTTGATGGCAAGAAATGAAGTTGAAAGCCAACAATTCTCCCAAAAAAAGGAGAATATAAACAGCAAAGAAGTCTAGCTGAAAATGTGCCGCCTTCGATTGGGCCACGCAGAACTCAAGCAGCGCCGAGTGCGATTACCGTAAACGCGTCGATGATCGTATTCATCAACTGTGGGTCAAAATAACTGTTCAAATATTATAGTAAAATGTCTTCCCAAAGAAAGGTATTAAAATCCCTGGCAGATCAACCATTGGTTGGCCGTAGACAATGGATCATTCCAACAGACCACCACGCTAACGGTCATATTTCAAACCAAATTTTAGTTAATTATTTCTACCACACAATTTGTGACCAAATTTTTTCCGAATCTCAATCACCGGCTTACACTTGAGCTAAACATAATCCTAACAAAACAAAAACATGTCTATTTTATACAAAAAAATTTGTCAAAAAATTTTATTTTTTATAAAAAAATATTGTCCAAAATTGTTATTTCAATTAGAAAAAATAGTGTAAAAATTTTTATTTCTATAGTAAGTGAACATTTTTGTGTTATTAAAAAATTGGGAGTCTCCTATAAGAAAATTTTTTTCAATACTTTTATTTAAATATAGGAACTATTGTTCCAAATTTATGTTTGTTTCAGCAAATGTTGTCCCAAATCTTATTTCTATGAAAATTTTGTCACGATTTTAATTTCTGTAGAAAATGTTGTCAACATTTTATTTGCTATAGGAAAACTTTTGGTAGAAACATTTTTGTTCACACAATTTTTATTTCTAATCAAAAAAATTTCTGGGCTCCAAACATTTATATATTTCATATAGCAATTTTTTGGGGCACCAAAAATTTTATTTATTACAAAGAATTACATCTCAACAAATTGTATTTCGAAATAGAAAATTATGTCAAAATTTTATATATATATAAAAATTCTTTTTTTAATAAAATTTTTTATCAAAATTTTTTATTTCTATAGAACATTGTCTAAAGAGAGGAATAGGGTTTTTGGAACCAAATCGCATATTTATTTTATGAAGCAATTTTGTTCAAACTTTTATTTCAAATAGAAAATTTAGTCAATATTATTTACTGTAGATAATTTTGTAAAAATATTTTTTCTATAGAAAATTTTGTCAAACTTTTATATCCATCATGAAAATTTGTCAAAATTTTATTTATAGAAAATTTTGGGGATACGCAGTAATTTTTTTATTTTCTATACGAAAATATCTCATAAGTCAAAAAAGAATTTTATTGTCTGTAGAATAGTTTAGTCAAACACTTTGATTTCTCATATAAGAAAATTTTGTTTCAACACATTTTAATTTGCCTAAGGTGGAGAACAAAATTTTTGTCAAACAGATTTATTCTTCTTATTAGAAAATTTAGAATTCAAATTTTCCTAAATTATTATACTATATGTCAGAAAGTTTTGTCAAAGGTTTTTATTTCTTATAGAAAATTTTTGTCAAAAATTTTTATTCTGTAGAATAATATTACCACTATTTTATTTATGTAGAAAATTTTGTCCACACATTTTATTTCTATACGAAAATTTTGTCAAAAAATTTATTTCATTAGAAAATTATGTCAAGAATTTCATTTGCTATAGAAAAAATTTTTATTTCTATAGAAAATTTTGTCAAAATTTTATTTCAATAAGAAAAGATGCTTGTCACAATTTTATTTCTGTAGAAAATTATGGTTACAATTTTAATACTCTAATAGTATAATTTTGTCAAATTTGTATTTCTATAGAAAAATTTAGTAAAGCATTGTTATTTCTATATGAAATTATGGTCACAATATTGATTTCTGTACGAAAAATTTTGTCAAAATTTTATAGAAAATTTATTTTTTCACAAATAAAATATTGTGGTATTTTATGGAAAAATTTTGTCAAAATGTTTAATTTCTGTAGAAAATTTTGTCAACAAATTTTAGTTCTAATCAGGAAATTATGATCACACAATTTTATTTCTGTATAAAATTTTTGTCAAATAATTTATTTTTTTTAATAGACTAAAAAATTTTTGTCAACATATTTTATTTTGTATACAAAAAGAAATATTATTTTGTCTGAAGAGGATTTTTATTTTTTCCTATATTTAATTTTGTCAAAATGTGTATCTTCTATAGAAATTTAGTTAAAAGTGTTCATTTCTGTAGAATTAATTATTTTGTTAAATATTTTATTTTGTATATAGGATAATTTTGGCAAAAATTTTATTTCTATAGAAAATTTTGTCCGGACATTTTATTTCTTATATTTGAAAATTTTGTTTCGACTGGACATTTTTATTGCCTTTTTAGGAAATTATGGTCACTTAGCTTATATTACCTGTAGAATTTTGTCAAAATTTTTATTTCAAATAAAAAATTTTGTCACAATTCTAATTTCAATTAGAAAATCTATTGTCACAAATTTTATTTCTGTGAATAATCTTAGCGTCACCAAATATTATTATATCGTATATGATATGTCGCAATTAATAGTCAACAAGAATTGTATTTACTAATTATGTTGAGACAAATTGGGAGTGTCACAATTTGACTTATACTGTATAAAAATTTTCGTCCAAAAATTTTATTCTCAAGTAGAAATTTTGCTTCAAGGCATTAAATTCTCATTTATTTGTATAGAGAAGATTATTCAAAATTTTAATTCTATAATATAATTTTGTCAAATTGTATTTCTATAGTAAATTTTAGAAGTTTTAAACCATGTTCCTTATTTTTCTGTAGAGAGTAATTTTCGTGGTGAAAAATTTTTTATTTGTAATAGTGTAATGTTTAGAATTCAAAATTAGTATATTTCTGATATGAAATTAATGATAGTCATTTACAAATTTTTAAATGTTCTATATTGTAAAAAGTTTGTCATAAAATTATTATTTCTGGATAAAGTTGGAACTATATTATGATCACAATTTTTATTTCTGTAGAAAATTTTGTCAAAATTTATTTCATATATAGAAAGATTTTGTTTTACAACAATTGCTTATTTATCATCAAAAAAGAAAAATTTTGTCATCAAAAAAAATTAACTCATTGATTTTGGCATGTCACGAAAAAATTGTAGTAACAGATTTTATTATCTAAATAATAATAAATTTTGTCCAAAATTGTATTTCTATAAGAAATTAATGACACAGATTTGGATTTCTGTATAAAATTTTGTCAAAAATTTAGTTATTTAGAAAATTAGTTGTCAGATAAAATATTTAATTTCTTAACTCTAATGTATTTTTTTGGTCAATTAAATCTAATAATTTATATATAATAGTAAAAAGAAATAATTTGTCAAAAGGTATAATACGGATTAATAGGAAAATTTTCGCACATATACCTTTTAAAGATTTAAATTTAATTTCTCATAAGAACAATTCTTGTACGAGATAGTGAGGTTTAAATATTATCTAATAAGAAAGTATATTAGTGTCAATATTGATTTTTAATTGTACTTATGGATAATTTTTGGTCAATAATTTTATATTTTATAAGAAATTTTATAGAGTCAACACCATTGTATTTCTATAGAAACAATTTTTGTCAAAATTTATTTGCTATACGAAAATTTTGTCAAAAATTAATTATTTTGCTATTAGTAATATAGTGTTTTGTATCACAAAATTTTTAATTTTCTTTTTATGAGAGATTAATAGCTCCGAGACAATATTTATTTATTTTGTGAAAATTCTATGATGAGAAATTTATTTCTGCTTGGTGATAGGGGAAAATCGTTGTCAAGAGATTTGTATTTCTATGGAAAACTTGTTGTCACAACATTTTTATTTTGGCTTATCTCTAATTAAACGATAAATTTTGTGTAGAAAGAGTTCTCTCTGTCTAATTTAATTTTTATTTTTTATCATGTTACGAATAACAGTTTTTGTCAAGATTAAAATTTTTAAATGTTTTTAACAATAATTATTTATATTAATTGAAACGTTCTTATATATTATATGTCGACTATATATTCTATTTTGTCGCGTTAGGATAAAAATTTTGTGTGGTCAGCAATTTTAGGTATATCTTTAATAGTATGAATTTAATGTAGCACTAAAACTATTATTTTGTCTTAGATGCAACCCCAATCTTCACAACGAAAAATTTCATACAAATCGGATACAACACTATAATAAGGTTCAATTTTAAATTTCGAAAAAAGTCCGACAAAATTAGAGAAATTAGGTGGAATTATGATGCTCCTCTTTCCCGCGGCCCATGTGAATGCAAAAAATGAGTGTACCTCACCTCATTTTTTTTCCGCGTAGGTGCGCAGCATGAAACGCCGCGTCCCACCTGACGATTCTCCATGAAAAGTTTCCAAGTCAAAACATCGGATTTAGGGTGGACCGTTAGGGTGCTCGTGTGAGGACAAAGGCTCCAACTCGAGTAACATACAAACAAACACCCTCTCACCGCCGTATTTGTAGCCTACTAACGATAAAATCAAGTAGTCTGCACCGCGATTTCTGTTTAAGAAAGAATTGAAAATTCTATTTTTAAATATTTTTTATGGATTTTTGTTTTTTTTTTATTTTTTCTTCTCTATATACGAATTTAATTGTTTTGTCGCGTAGCCACGAAAGTTGTACATTTATTCATTGTACTTTAAGTTATACACATACGCAAAAAAACAAAATGTTCTTAAAACCTCCACAAAATAAACACAGCTTCGTGAAAAAAAGGATGCAGGCGAAGCCGGGGCCGGGTTACGTTAACTTTAGTCAACAGTTTTATTTCTATAGATTAATTCTTTGAGCTCAAACATTTATCATCTTATTCTAAGTAATAGAATTACGTATTTTCAAATATTGTAATGTATATTATGAGAATAATTTGGTCAAACAATTTTAATTGCTGTAGAAAATTTTGTTTACAAAATTCTATTAATTTCGGACCTTAAATATAGATAAATTCTTTGATCAAAAAATTTATTAATCACTTTAATATATAAAAAGAGAACACTTTATGTCGAAAATTTTTAGTTTCTCATTAAGTAAAATTTGTTTTCTTTGGTCATCCCAAATTTGTGTGCAAGTGTTATTTTTGTATTTCTTAAATCCATTCCTCGAATATTTTTTTCTGTAAAAAAATGTTGACAAAAAACTCTCCAATTCGAGCGTGATCTAACTCTAAAAAAATGAAACGCCTTCGATGAAAGTTCATAATAAATATTTACTCACAGTATTTGATGTAGGATATGAAATTTTTTGTGTGTTTTGATACATGTTAATACAGTGGTACACCTTTCTCGTTATTTTAATTTGGGCGATTTAAAATTATTTTTCTGTCATTATTTTGAAATAACAAATCAGAGCCATAAATATTATCAGATATCATCTATGCAAATAAGTCCATAAATCTATTATTAGAGAATTTTATGTATCTTTTTTTGGTTCCTGCATAATCATGTTGTATTTGTGTCTTTTTAGTGTGAGGAAATATACGTCCTCTCTGATCATAAAATAAAATAGTAATTAATTACATAACATATATATTGAAAACCCCAAAAAAAGAAACAACAAAAAAAACAAATCATTTTCATTATTATAATTTTTTAATTTATTTTGGACAAATGGAACCCACTTTCCTATTTTACACATTTCGAAACGCAAATTGAAATATTACGAAATAAAGTTCACAAAATTGTTATTGTCATTAAGTAATGAAATAATAGATTTATCTCATTAGCAAAGTTGAATCTGTTTTTGTGTTTTTTTTTTTTTTTGTTCTTTTTTGGTTTCAATTATATGTATGTAATTAATTACTTTTATTTATGATTCAGAGAGATTTCTCTAAAAAAAAAGGAAAAATATTTTTCTTTTATAGAAAATGGTTGCATAGTATATCTGCGAAATATTATGATTCAAAAGAAATAATTTTTTCCCCAAAAGTTAAAATAAAACATACACCTGTAATATGTATCCAAAACACAAAAGATTTCATATCTCAAATACCGAATAATTTTATAAACTTTCATCGAAGGCCGTTCAGTTTTAGAGTTAGATGACTCGAATGGAGAGTTTTTGTCAACATGTTTTTACAGAAAAAAAATTCGGGATTTAAGAAACAAAATAACTCAATTTGGGAAATTTTCTTAGAAATAAAATTTTGACGAAATTTTTTCTAAGTAGAAATAAAAGTTTGATCAAAATTACTTATAGAAATAAAATTTTACAAATTTCTAGCAAGCAAATTAAATTTGACGCAAAATTTCTATAGAAATACAATTTTTGACAAAGTTTTATATAGAAAGTAAAATTTGGACCAAAATTTATCTATAGAAATAAAAATCGCTTGACTAATTAAACGTAACCCGCCCCCGCTTGCTGCGCTTCCGAACGTATTTGGAGAACATTTTGCATTAACTTATCAACTATATCCTTCGGCTGAAAAAAATTCGAAAAGAATTTCTAATTCTTTAAAAACAAATCGGAACTACTTGATTTCGTTTATAGGTAAATACGGCGGGAGAGGTGTTTTTTTTGTATGACCGAGTTGGACTTCCCGAAAACCGGCTGAACCGATTTACTTGAAACTTTCAGAGATCGTAGGGGCGTTCAGTGGCGAAAAATAGGTCGCTGCATTTTTTGACACTGGCGCGAGGGGGAACTCTGGCCTCTTTGTCGGAACTTTTTGAAAATGAACCAAATTGACCGATTTGGTTGAAATTTTCGTTGAAGAATTGGGGTTCGGCATCTAGACAAAATAAAGGTTTTGGCAAAATTATCTATAAGATATAAAATTGTGACGGAAAATTTTCTACAGAAATGAATTGGTGACATAATTTCCTAATATAAATAAATTGTGAACAAAATTTTTCTAGCGAAATAAAATTTTGAACGTAGATAAATTTTTCTACAGAAATTTCTATGAAATAAAATGTTGACAAAATTTTTCCCAATAGAAGATAAAATCTGACAACATTTTCTACAGGAATAAAATTTTGACAAAATTTCAATAAAATAAAAATTTTGACAATAATTCCTCTAAAGAAAATAAAATTTTTGGAAAAAATTTTTCTATAAAATAAAATTTTGACAAAATTTTCTATAGAAAAATAAAATTTTGAACAAAATTATTCTATAGAAATAACAATGTTGACATAAATTCTATTAAAATAAAAATTTGACAAAATTGTCCCATAGAAATAAACTATCGCAAAATGTTCCTATAGGAAAATAAACTATCGACAATAATGTTCTATAAAAATAAAACTGTTGGAAATTTTCCATAACTGTAAACTTTGACAATTTTCTATTGAAAATTTAAATTTTGACCAAAATAGAAAATTAATTTTTGACAAATTTTCTATAAAATTTTTGACAAAATTTTTACAGAACATCAAAATTGTGTCAATAATTTCTTATAGAAATACCAATTTTCGACAAAATATCTATAGAAATATAAAATTGTTGACTCAAATTTTCTGCAGAAATAAAATTTGAGCAAAAATTTTTATTTTTGAAATAGAATTGTGAACAAAATTTTCTATTGAAAATAATTTTGACACAAATTTTCTAGCAGAAATAAAATTGTGACATGAATTTCCTATAAGAAAATAAAATCTGTGACAACATTTTCTATAGAAATAAAATTGTGACAACATTTTCTTATAGAAATAAATTTTGACTAAATACTATACAAATAAAAATTTTAAACAAAATTTCTACAAAATGACATTTTAACTAAATTTCTATAGAAATACAATTTTGACAAAAATTATATATAGAATTAAAATTTTGACATAATTTCTAATAACAAATAAAAATTGGTGACAATTTCTATTGAATAAAATTTTGAACAAAATTTTTATATCAGAAATTCAAATTGTGACATAATTTCTTATAGAAATAACAATTTTGACAAAATTATCTATAGATATAAAATTGTGGACTAAAAATCTTTTCTAGCAGAAATAAAATTGTGACAAAATTTTTCTATTGAAATAGAATTGTGACAAAATTTTTTATTGAAATAAAATTTTGACAAAATTTTCTACAGGAATTAAAACTGTGACATAATTTCCTAAAGAAATAAAAAAAGTGACAACAATTTTTCGTATAGAAATAAAAATTTTGACAAAAAATTGTTCCTATAGAAATAAATTTCCAAAAATTCCTATACAAAATAAATTTTAACAAATTTTCTACAGGAATGAAAATTTTAACTAAATTTCTATATGAAATACAAATTTTGGACAAAATTATAATACTAGAAATAAAATTTTGAACATATATTTTTAATACAAAATTATAAATGTGGACAAATTTTCTATTTAAAATAAATTTTTGAAACAAAAATTTTATACAGAAATATAAATTGTGACATAAATTTCCCTATAGAACTAAAATTGTGAAAAAAATTTTCTACAGAAATAAAATTTTTGCAAAATTTTCCATAAAATACCACAATATTTTTATTGTGAAAAAAATTTTTCTATAAAATTTTGACAAATTTCTAAACAGAAGATCAAAATTGTGGACATAATTTCATATAGAAATAAATGTATTACTAAATTTTCTATAGAATACATTTTGACAAATTATCTATAATATAAAATTGTAAACCCAAATTTTCTACAGAAATAAAATTGTGATCAACATTTTTCTAATGAAATAAACATCCCTTCTGAACAAATTTTCTAACTAGAAATAAATTTTTTCTATAGAAATGAAAATTTTGAACATAATTTTCTAATGAAATAATATTTTTGCAAAAAATTTTCTATAGAAATAAAATTGTGACAAAATTTTCACCATAAATAAAATAGTGGTAAATGTTTCTACAGAAATAAAAATCTGACAAAAAAATTTTCTTATAGAAAATAAAAATTTGACAAAATTTTCTATAGAAAGTAAAAATTTGACAAAATTTTCTATAAAATAAATTTTGAACAAAATTTTGTATAGAAATAAAATTTGACAAAATTTTTCTATAAAAATAAAATTTTGACTAAACTTTCTACAGAAATAAAATTTTGAGCATAAATTTCTATAGAATAAAAATTTCGACAAAAATTTTCTATAAAATAATAATTTTTGACTAAATTTTCTTATGATATTAAAAGTTTGACAAAATTTTTTCTATAGAAACTAATATTTTTACAAAATTATCTACAGAAATAAATATTGACTAAATTTCTATTGAAATAAAAAGTTTGACAAAATTGTTCATAGAAAGTAAAATATCGAGACAAATGTTCTATTAGAAATAAAAAATTTGATAAAAAAATTTTATTAAAAAAAATATATAATATAAATTTTTGACAATAATTTTTCTATGCGAAATATCCATTATTTTGAGAATGATTTTTTTTAAAATAAAATTTTGGCAAAATGCTATAGAATAAAATTTGGACAAAAATTTTTGATAGAGAATAAAATTTTGACAAAATGTTTCTACAAAATTTCTATAGAAATAAAATGTTGACAACATTTTTGACAGAAATAAAGTGTGACAAAAATTGTTCTATAGAAATAGTTTGGACAACATTTGCCTATTAACAAACAAATTGGACATAGTTCCTATAGCAAGTAATATTGAAGAAGAATTTTCTATACCGGAATATAATTTCACTACTCATCAACAACACCAAAATTTCTATAGAAAAAATTTTGACATAATTTTCTTAAATGAAATAAATTTTGACAATTATTTTTTTAATTTAGAAAACAATTTTGACAAATTTTTTTTATAAAAATAACATGTTTTGTTTGTAGATTATGTTTAGCTCAAGTGGTAACCGTGATTGAGATCGGAATTTGTCACCCATTGTTGAAGACAATAAACAAACTGGTTGAAAATGGTGCTGGTGGATCTGTTGAAATGTTCCATTGTCTACGCCTAAAATGGTTGTCTGCCCAGGGATTTAATACTTTCTTTGATAGACTTTTACCGATAATATTCTGACAGTTATTTTGCCCACAGTTGATGAATAACGATCATCGACCGTTACGGGTAATCCACTCGCGGTGTTGAGTTCTGGTGGGCCATCGAAGGGCACATTTCAGCTGACTTCTTTGCTGTTTTTAGTATTCTCCTTTTTTTTGGAAATTGTCGGCTTCAAACTCATTTCTTGCCATCGAAATTAAAAGAATCTCTTATATATCAATGTAATATCCTTTCAATTCATTCCCCATAAGATTCCATGTGCCAAAATTTCAAAACTAAATTAAAGTTTTAGTTATGGCCCGATTTCATTTCTCAATTACAGACTTATCGAACTAAAGCATAGGATAGAAAAAGGACATAAAAAGTTAAGACTAAAATATCCCCCATAGCGCTAAGCAAACCAATAAAAAATCAAGATTTCTGCCAAAAGTGTAGTATTGAGCTTCACAATCAATCTCCTTCTGCTCTTGAACACTTACATACATCACACACACAGATCCAAACAACTTAAATAAACATTCTGTCATCTTGCAATGGCATAGTAAAAAATGACTATTATGAAATCCACAGTTGACCGGAAGCTGAGTTGACGGCAAAAGACCCCCCCATATTTGTAGCTCAATATTTCATTAAAATGGAAATAAATTCGTATCACAAATTGTTTGACAATAAGAGATGGCAAAAGGATAAAAATGTCCTTACCAAAAATGTTCTATTAACGTTCATAAGATTGTGTTGAAATATCTTTGAAAGACATAAACCAGACAGAGATATTCAATTTTAGGGTCCTTGTAAACAGATGCTGTTGCTGGCAGATCACTCACACAAAATACTCTCAAAATAACGAACATCCCTTAAAGAGGAAATTGAAAATGTTTTGTTTAAATTTATTGGACATAAAAATAAATTATTTTTTCTTTATATATTTACTATTTATTTTATTTTATAATTTACTTAAATATACCTGGGTAAGAAATAAAAATTGTAAGCACTATAACTTCGGTCAGGATTGAGGAACCAGGTAAACTACTGGGTCAGATGTCTACTAAAGAGTAAGCTCGAAAAAACGGCTAAAACCGTAATATGGTGAAAATAGGAAACTAATTGTTTGATATCTGGAGGGGAGGGGGAGCCCTATTTGCCAATCTTTGAAAAATTAAAAAAAAGAACTCACATCTGATTTATTTGAAATTTATAAGTGCTTAGAAAAAGTTGTTAAAAAAAATTTTATGATATTTTTTATATGAGAACTTAATATAGTACTGATATTTTGAATATTTGGTCGGGAGGGAACCTCCCCTTTGCACGAATGTGTTAAAAATTGGTCTTAGTTTCTCTACGATTTTCTTAAAATGTTCAGTTAAGTTTGGTGGGTACGAGTCTAGACAAAATCCGTTTAATTTTTCGATATTTGGTTGGGGAAGGGGGACTTTCTTGCCACAATTTATGTTTAGGTACAATGAAATAAACTAAACTTCTCCGAAATTACTTGAATTTACAGAGGATTTGGAAAGAAGTTATGCAATTAATAAAGGGTAAAGAGAGGAGGAATTTTCCCCTTGATGACATTTTGAAAATTGAAAAAAAGTTCCCCGATTTTTCTTGAAAATTTCAAGGAAATGTTTGTGGGTGGTCTCTAGAAAATAACTCCAGCTGTTTTTGTGATATGTGAATCCTGAGAGAGGAACTATAGACATTTTGAAACTTGAGAAAAGTCCCTGTATTTTTTTGAATTTTTAAAAGATTGAGGGTGTCCTCCCAACCAAAAAAAATCTTATTTCTAATATCAGGTGAAGGAAATGTTTCCTTTTGAAAATTGTAAACCAATTTAAAACTTCTGACTTACTTTGGAAATAATAGAAACACTGCATAAAGTTTACTGAAAATGAGGTTTCATTTTACGGTATATGTTAACAATGTTATTATTGCTCACTTTTTTCAAAAAATCATTTTTAAAATATTTAGTATTTTTTCTGAACTTAACTCACATGAAACTTAAAGTTATTTTTTCACAGTTGAACAAAGGATACTTTTTGTCCGTAATTTTCTCAAAAAAAAATCTCAAAATTATTTTTATCAGAAAAATTTCTCAAAATTAAAATCCAATAGAAAATTTTGTCAAAAATGTATTTCTAGTTGTTTAGTTCGGCTTCGAGGTTATTGAAATAATAAACATATGTTAATTGTTTTGTTGCTTGTATTTTTATTTAAATATCTATAATATTTCGAAACATCTCCCGATGTTCGTCTTCATGGAAATTTTTTTAGAAGTAAAGAACAATGAACTGTATTCGCAAACGAAGTAAAATTTGCAATTCAAAAAAAAATATTTCTATAAAATTTTCTCAAAACATTTTTTTTTCTAATATGAATTTTTGTTCAAAATTTTATTTCTATAGGAATTTTATTCAATGTTTTATAAAACTATATAAAAAACATAAATTATAGGCCGGCTGAAAGTTTCTTTTCCCGGAAAAATGGCCAAACCCTCTCAAACATTCCGACGAAGATCTAACAGAAATACGAATATAGTTAGACTCTGTTTCAAAAAAATATGTCAACTTTAAGTTTTCTTACAATAATATGGATCTTCGATCCTATGCGTTACCTATCGTCTCTGTTTTTATTTTGCCGGCGAATTATTTCTAAATTGTTTGTTATTATCGTGATGCCATACACAGAAATAGATTGAAAGCTTATGCAGGAATGTGAAGGATTCTAAATGGAAACAAAGATTATCTTTATTGAAAGGTGATACTGGACCACTTGTTTATCCTGCGGATTTGTTTACATTATTTCGGCCTTATCTTTAATACATCACATGGACAAAAATATTCGTTTGCGCCAGTACATTTTCAGTTGCCAATCTATTTAATTCAAATGTGGTTAGTGCTACGACTCTATTCAAAAAGTCGCAAAGTACCACCATATGTGTTGGTCATAAGTGCCTTTACATCATATCGGATTCATTCAATTTATGTTCTAAGACTGTTCAACGATCCCATTGCTATACTATTTCTGTATGCGGCACTTAATTTATTCATGGATCGACGTTGGACAATGGGTAGCATTTGTTTTAGTCTTGGAGTGGGTTGCAAAATGAATGTTTTACTTTTTGCTCCGGCATTATTGGCGTTTTATCTTATGAATTTGGGTTTCTTGAAAACAATCGTACAATTGGCTGTTTGTGGCATCTTGCAATTGGTCATAGGCCTACCGTTCCTTTTAACATATCCATGGTCATACATCAAGGGAAGTTTTGATTTGGGCCGCATCTTCGAACACAAATGGACAGTGAATTATAGATTTTTACCCAGAGAAATATTTGAAAATAAATATTTTCATCTTAGCCTCTTGGTATTGCATCTTCTATTGATTGCGCTATTTGCTAAACCCAGTATAATGTATTTCAAGAATTATACCAGGTTAAGGGCATTACAAGATATGTTGCAACCACAATTAAATCAACAAAACAAACGTATAAAAGAAAATAAACAAAAAAATAAACTCAAAAAACTCCCAGCCAAACAATCCCCCTCAATTGATGAGGAGGAAAAATTAACACCTGACCAAGAGGCTTTTTTGCATAGTTTTGAGAAAAGTTTACAAATAAACTCTAGGCAGTCCGTTAAAGGGGCCTATTAAAACAGCCACCAACGAGGATCTATATGCAAGAGAGGATGAAGAAGAGAAGGTTTCCATACATTTTGATCAATGTACTCAATTAGCTTTACTGCCATTCTTTTTATGCAATTTTATTGGAGTTTTGTGTGCTCGTTCTCTCCACTATCAATTCTATATATGGTATTTCCATTCGTTACCCTATCTAGCTTGGTCGGCCGAGTTTAGTTTAGGTTTACGTTATCTCCTCTTGGGTCTTATTGAGTTCTGTTGGAATACCTATCCAAGTACAAATTTCTCTAGTTTTGTCTTACACTTGTGCCATTTGATTTTATTATTCGGTGTTGCCCGTACAATGTTCAAAACAATTAATCAGAGTACTACAGTACGTAGAAATGAAGAAGAATTAATTCAAAAAACCGTAAATAATAAAGCCGGACCAAATAGTGCCAAAACTAAAATTAAGAATAAAAAATCCAATTAAATTTTTGTTAATATCTTTTTGACTTGTGACATTTTTAAAATGACAAATAAAGTTTTACAAAAAAGTGTTCTATAGTTTCGAAATTTTATTTCATCTTCGACTTGAAATGTATCTCCTTTTAGAAGGGGTACTTTTGGAACGGCTTGTGGTGATTCTTCGGCTTCGTCTTGTACTTCTCGAGCGAGCAGATGTTTTGCTGGTACTTCGTCGCCTTGTTTGTTTTGTGCCACCATTATCTCTACCACCCCTATGTTGCCTTAAAGAACGGGAACGACTACGAGATTTTCGGGAACTAGAACGTGGTGATAATTTTGAGTTTTTAGCTCCCTATCGATAATACAAATAATTTGAAATTTTACAAAGATTTTCTTCTTTCGAAAGCTTACCTCATTCTTGTATATATTTTTCTTTTGCTCCGACAGTTTATTCCATTCTGAAGTTGCTCGACGCATAATTTCCAAGCCCGAAAGTTCCTTATGAGTTTGCTGATATTCACTGAGAAAGTTAAGAAAAGCCTTGGACTTAACAAATTTTCGGCTCATGGCAATTTTGTGCAATGTAAATTTATAGTAAAAAATCAATTACAAAAAATTATTTTAGACAATGATAATTTGGCATAAATTTTATATGTCGTTAAAAAAAAAACTAAATTCAAAGCATTTGCGATGTTTCACCAAAAACATTATTTTGTTCTGTAAACAAATTGACAAAATTTTCTATAGAAACAAAAATTTTCTATAGAAAATTTTGTCAAAATTTTGTTCTATAGAAACATGTTGTAAAATTTTATTTCTAACAGAAAATTTTGTCAAAACTTTTAATTCTATAGAAAAATTTTGCAAAAAAGGTAATTCTATGAAAATTTTTCAAAATTTTTAATTCTATAAAGAAATTTTGTTAAAATTTTTGTTTCTATAGAAAACTTTGTCAAAATTTTGTTTCTATAGAAAATGTTGGTCAAATTTATTCTATAGAAAATTTTGTCAAAATTTTAATTCTATAGAAAATTTTTCAAAAATTTTAATTCTAATGAAAATTTTGTCAAAATTTTAATCTTATAGAAAATTTTGTTAAAATTTTGTTTCTATAGAAAATTTTGTTCTTTATAGAAAATTTCGTCAAAATTTTATTTCTATAGAAAATTTTGTCAAAATTTTATTTCTATAGAAATGTTTACCAAAATTTTATTTCTATAGAAAATTCTGAGAACATATTATTTCTATAGAAAATTTTGTCAAAATATTATTTCTATAGAAAATTTTGTCAAAATTTTATTTCTATAGAAAATTTTGTCAAAGTTTTTAATTATATAGAAAATTTTGTCAAAATTTTATTTCTATATAAAATTATTTCAAAAATTTTATTTCTATAGAAAATTTTGTCAAAATTTTTAATTCTATAGAAAATTTTGCTTAAAATTTTTGTTTCTATAGAAAAACTTTTGTCAAAATTTTTGTTTCTTATAGAAATGTTGTCAAAATTTTATTTGCTATAGAAATTTTGTCAAAATTTTAATTCTATAGAAAATTTTGCAAAAAATTTTAATTCTATAGAAAATTATTGCCAAATTTTTAATTCTTAATAGAAAATTTTGTTAAAATTTTTTTTCTTCATAGAAAATTGTTGTCTATATGAAAATTTCGTTCAAAATTTTTTTCTAATAGAAATATTTGTCAAAAATTTATTCTATAGAAATGTTTACCAAAATTTTATTTCTATAGAAAATTCTTGAGAACATATTATTTCTATGAAATTGTCAAAATTATATTCTATATAAATTTTTGTCAATAATATTTCATTTCTATAGAAAATTTGTGTCAAATTTTATCTATAGAAAATTTTGTCAAATTTTATTTCTATATAAAATTATGTCAAAAAATTTATTTTTATAAAATTTTGTCAAAAATTTAATTCTATAGAAATTTTGCCACATTTTAATTCTATAGAAAATTTTGTCCAAATTTTTATCTATAGAAAATTTTGTCAAAATTTTAATTTCTATAGAAAAATTTTGTCAGAATTTTAATTCTATAGAAAAATTTTGTCAAAATTTATTTCTATAGAAAATTTTTGTCAAAATTTTATTTCTATAGAAAATTCCGTGAAACTTTTATTCTATAGAAAATTTTGTCAAAATTTTATTTCTATAGAAAAATTCCGTGAAACTTTTATTTCTATAGAAAATTTTGTGAGCATTTTATTTCTATTAGAAAATTTTGTCAAATTTTTATTTTCTATAGAAAATTTTGTCAACATTTTTAATTTATAGAAAATGTTTTCAAATTTTATTTCTATAGAAAATTTTGTCAAAAATTTTATTTCTATAGAAATTTTTCAAAATTTATTCTTAGAAATTTGCCAAAAAATTTTATCATAAAAATTTTTCAAAATTTTATTTCTATAGAAATCCGTGAAACTTTTATTTCTATAGAAAATTTTGTCAAAATTTATATTTCTATAGAAAATCCGTGAAACTTTATTTCTATAAAAATCTGTGAGCATTTTATTTCTATAGTAAATTTGTCAAATTTTATTTCTATAGAAAACTTTTGTCAAAATTTATTTCTATAGAAAATTTGTCAACATTTTATTTCTTATAGAAATTTTTTTCAACATTTTATTTCTATAGAAAATTTTGTCAAAATTTTATATCCTATAGAAAATTTTGTCAAAGTTTTTATATTATATAGAAAAATTTTGTCAAAGTTTTTAAGTATATAGAAATTTTGTATAAAATTTTGTCTGTAGGAATTTTGTCAAATTTTTTGTCAAAATTTTGTTTCTATAGAAAATTTGTCAAAATTTTTAATTCTATAGAAAATTTTTTCAAAATTTTAATTCTATAGAGAAAATTTTGTCAAAATTTTTAACTTCTATAAAAAAAATGTTGTCAAAATTTTATTTCTCGAAATTTTTCAATATTTTATTTCTATAAAAAATTTTGTCAAGATTTTTAATTCTATAGAAAATTTTGTCACAATTTTTAATTCTATAGAAAATTTTGTTAAAAATTTATTTCTATATAAATTATGTCAAAATTTTATTTCTTTAGAAAATTTTTCAAAATTCTGTTTCTGTAAAAATTTTGTCAAAATTTTATTTTTATAGAAAATTTGTCAAAATTTTTAATTTTATAAAAATTTTGTCAAATTTTTATTATAGACAATTTTGTCAAAATTTTATTTCTATAAAATTTTTTTCAAAATTTTATTTCTATAGAATAATTTTGTCAAAATTTATTTCTATAGAAATTTTTGCCAAAATTTATATTTCTACAGAAAATGCTGTGAGCATATTATTTCTATAGAAATTTTGTCAAAATTTTATTTCGATAGAAAAATTGTCAAATTTTAATTTCTATTAGAAAATTTTGTCAAAATTTTTAATTCTACAGAAAAATTTTGTCAAAATTTATTTCCTATAGAAAATTTGTCAACATTTTTAATTCTATAGAAAATTTTGTCAACATTTTTATTTATAGAAAAATTTGTCAAAATTTATTTCTATAGAAAAATATTGTCAAAATTTTATTCTATAGAAAATTCTGTCGATCATCTTTATTTCTCTCGAAAATTTCTGTCAAAATTTTATTTCTCTCGAAATTTTTTTCAAAAATTTTATCTATAGAAAATGTTGTACAAAATTTCCGTTTCTATTAGAAATTTCTC
>PGFW01026297.1:15444-27211 GCA_003123925.1 Haematobia irritans
GAAAAGTGAAGGCCAAATTTGATCGGAAATCACCCAATCAAATGGACTGAATAGTATAATGAGCATGAAACAAATCGGGCTGCCACTTAAACTATCCAACGATTGACAAACGGAACTTAAACGCCACCGATGGTAATAGCATTCGCAGCTGTAGGCGGCCGATGATCCGACACCCACACGTATTCATTGACCGGGGTTCAGAGTAAAAGCCGCATATTATAGGGAAAATATCCTAAAATCCATGAACAAAACATCTGGGCCGCAGACCATGGATTCCAACAGGACTCAGCAACATCGCACTCAGCACGAGTCTACCCAAGAATGGCTTTTAAAGGAGGTCTCTTAATTCAATCCTACCGCACAATGGCCACCAAAATCTCTGGATCTCAATTCGTTTGACGTTTGCGCTTGGGACATTTTATAGAGTAAGGTTGACTCAAAGTGTCTCATCACAATACGGGGCTTCGCCAGGAATGCTAAAATACAACAGAGCCTCCTTTTTGCAGCGTGGCTTTGTCGGTCATAATTCGTGTCAAGAGTAACCAATTCGAGTATATCTAAATTGATTCTAAAATTTATATCACAGCTCCCCCCGCCACCTGTATAACTCTACTTACTTAGCTCCAAATTTAGTCCCATCTCCGATTAACATCTCAAGTGATCCAAAACTTCAAAATAGAAAATTTTCTCCACGCAAATATACAGCAAGGTCTTCGAGAAATTTCGTAGCTGGTGTAATGGCTATACTTTTAACAATCAAAGCCAACTCCTCATCCAATTGATGTTTACTGCAACGATATAAGGCTTTGGCGCGATAAATTTTACTGCAATAATTTTCTCCATCACCACTCGATTCGGAAAATTCGATTTTCTTAATATCAATACATTGGTCCCGTAGACCAACTTCTAAGGCAGCCTTGAAAAAGTCCTCATTTAAATATGAAGGATGTTCAGTGTTATTAACCAGGACCATTATGTTGATGAAACAATTCGAAAAGGATTAATTGTCAAAGTATTCGAATGTCCTTTTAAATTGTATTTTAAGTCTTAAGTTTTATTTAACAGAGAGAGTTATACTTTTTATTTTGAATCCTTAATTTTTTTAATAAATATCTTTTCATTTAATTCAAAATTAATTTTTGTACTTTTTTCAGTTTTGTTAAAACTTTATATTTTTCACTTTAAGTTTCCGTTTGTTTTAAATCTCCACCAGTAACAATTTCAATAGAAACATTTTTTGATATTCACTTCGTTTTTATATTGACCATTAGTACCTCCAATCCTGATATCTTCTAGAAACTATGAAAAGAGAGAGAGAGTTATGGTGTATATGCTACTTGGTTGATGTGGCCCTTATATACATATATATTGGAATTCTCTACTTTTAAAAATGAATTCATTTGTTTTCATTTTTTTAAAACGATGTATATTTCGGTACAGAGTTGAAAATGATGCGATAGCGGAAGTTTGATTTTCATTTTTTAAAATTTCCTAGATTCCACAGGGTCATTTTGGAAATACACCATATTGTGCAATTTGGTTTTTACCGTGGCAGTTAAAACTAACGGAGCTACCATGAAAACTGACCGTAAATGATACAATTAAAATTATTTGAATCAATAAATTTTGATTGAATATGTTTTTAAAACTTCTATTAAAAATTTTAAATATTAAATTTTAGAATATTGTCAACAGAGTTATTATCAATTAATGGTGGAACGCCAAAACCTGTCCCAGAATAATAAAAGGTCAGGCCATTTTACAAAAATTTGCTAAAATAACACGAGTAGTAATTGGTCTTGCAATCAAATTTAAGGAATTCTAAACCAAAACTGGTAGTTTTTTTCCCAGTTTGGTAGATTGGAGAGAATAACTTGACGTTTTGGTAGATTTTTTGCAGAAATTATACCTCTCCAACTAGAAGGTACTTTAATTTCCTTATATAAATACGTTTCCATCAACTTTTTCGTATAAAGAAATAAAATTTTGATCAACATTTCTATAGAAGATAAAAATTTTGATAAAGTTATCTATAGAAAAAAAATTTGAGAATTGTGTATAAGAAAAAAATTTTGAGAAACTTTTCTATAGAAAAAAAAATTTGCAAAAAAATTTTCTATAGAAATAAAATTTTAACTAAAATTTTCTATAGAAATAAAATTTTGACAATTTTTCTATAAAAAAAAAATTTCTATAAGACATAAAATTTTGACAAAAATTTCTAAGAAATAAAAATTTTTGACAAATTTTCTATAGAAAAATAAAAATTTTGACGAAATTTTCAATAGAAATAAAATTTTGAAAAAATTTGTATAGAAATAAAAATTTTACAAAATTTTTCTATAGAAAAAAAATTTGACAAAATTTTCTTAATAGAAATAAAATCTTTGACAAAATTCCTATTAAGAAATAAAATTTTGGGAAATATTTTCTATAGAAGTAAATTTTGACAAAATTTTCTAATAGCATATGAATTTTGAACAAATATTCTAATAGAAATAAAAATTTTAAAAATTTCTATAGAAATATCAATTTTTACAAAATTTCTAATAGAAATACAATTTTGAACAAAATTCTATAGAAATAAAATTTTGACAAAAATTTCTATAGAAATAAAATTTGAAACGATAATTTTCTATAGAAATAAAATTTTGACAAATTTGGCTATAGAAGACAAAATTTTAACAAAATTTTCTATAGAAATAAAATATTGATAACATTTTTCTATAGAAGTAAAAATTTTACAAAATTCTCAATAGAAATAAAATTGTAATAAAACTTTCTATAGAAAAAAATTTTGACAAAATTTTGTATAGCAATAAATTTTTGACAATATTTTCTATAGAAATAAAATTTTGACAAAATTTTCTATAGAAATCAAATTTTGACAAAATTTCTATATGAAATAAAATTTTGACAAAAATTTTCTAATACACTGAAAAACCAGTGAACGCCAACAAAGGAAGAAAACTTTTGATTAATTTTAGAAAATGTTGATATTTTTTAGAAAATTTTTAACTAAACAGTATTACAAAGCGCAGGCATCGCGCCGATATCGAACAAAATAAGTAAATATTTTTTCGAAAATTCAAGAAATTTATTAGACTAAAATAATTTTCACTTTTAAAGAAAATTTTGTAAGTTTGAAGGAAAAATTGAGTTGCAAATTGCAAGAATGTCTTTAAGGTGACATACAGAAGTTCATAATGGACACTTTTGTAGTAAAATTTACAAATTTGAAAGAAATACTGAACTATTTTAAATGACAAATACGAATTTAGTAAATCTCTATCCTCAACTTGTGTATAAATTTTTTTCCCGTCTTTTAGTTCATTTAACTAACGACGGTGTTCGTAACGCAAAAAATTTTAAGAGGTAAAATGAAACTTTCACCAAATATAATAAAGTTCAATGAACTAATATATAGTTAAATTGGCTTTAGTGAAATAGTGAGTTCACTTTTTTTTGAGTGTAGAAATAAAATTTTGACAAATATTCTATAATAAATAAAATTTTTAGCAAATATCTATAGAAATAACAATTTTACAAAAATTTTCTATAGAAATAAAATTTTGACAACTTTTCTATGAAATAAAAATTTTGACAAAAATTTTTATTAGAAATAAAATTTTAAACAAAATTTTCTATAGAAAATAAAATTTTTAAAAAAAATTTTCTATAGAAATCAAATTTTGAAAACAAAGAATTTTCTATAGAAATAAAATTGTTGACAAATATTCTATATAAAAAATTTTTACAAAATTCTATAGAAATACAATTTTGACAAAATTTTCTATATAAATAAAATTTTTGACAAATTTTCTATAGAAATATAAATTTTGACAAATTTTCTATAGGAAATAAAATTTGACAAAATTTTCTATAAGAAATAAAATTTGAATGACAAATTTTCTATAGAAAATAAAATTTTGACAAAAATTTTCTATAGAATAAAATTTTAACAAAATTTTCTATAGAAATAAAATATTGATAACATTTTTTCGGTTAGAATGTAAAAATTTTACAAAAATTTTCTATATGATAAAAATTGTAGATATAAACTTTCGATAAGAAAAAAATTTGACATAATTTTGTAATAGAAATAAAATTTTGACAAAAAAATTTCTATAGAAATACAATTTTTACAAAAATTTCTATAGAACAACTTTATTGACAAAATATTTTCTATAGAAATACAATTTTTGACAAAAAATTTTCTTAGAAATAAAATTTTTAACAAAATTTTCTATAGAAATAAAATTTTAACAAAATTTTCTATAGAAATAAATTTTGACATATTTTCTATAGGAATACAATTTTTCTATAGAAATTAAAATTTTAACAAAATTTTCTATAGAAAATAAAAATTTTAACAAAAATTCTTCCTATTGAAATAAAATTTTTGAACAAAAAATTTTTATAGAAAATAATTTTAACAAAAATTTCTAATAGAAATAAATTTTAAACAAAAAATTTTTATAAGAATAAAATTTTGAAAAAATTTTCTATTAGAAAATAAAATTTTGAACAATATTTTCTATAGAAATAAAAATTTTTTGACAAATTTTCTATAGAAAATAAAAATTTTTAACAAAATTTTTCTATAAAAATAAAATTTTGACAAATTTTCTATAGAAATAAAATTTTGCACAAATTTTCTATAGAAGTCAAAATTGTTGACAAATCTATAGAATAAAATTTTGACAATGATTTTCTATAGAAATACAATTTTTGAACAAATTTTTTTTGCAAAATTTTGTTAGATTATTTTTGGACGAGTGGCACAGTGCATTGCAATGTGCCTTGTATTAAGGCTGCGAAGACGAAGAACTTATCGGACTACTTTGTTGCAAGTATCAATTCATTTTTTTCATCTTTATTTAGTTTTTCCAATCTCCTTAAAAAGACAACCGGATCAATTATATCAGAATAATACTACGAAAATAAAAAAAAAACACATTAGGTACGCAATCTTAGACGCCCCTTTTAATGAGTCGAATATACCCAATTATCAAATGCTTTTTAAAGCATATTTCAAAGTTCAAGAGTGCGTGGTTGGAGGTCAACATAATTTTCCACGTTTTCTACGGGCAATTCTATTTATCGCTTAACGTCTACTAGATTTGTATCGCAGAATCCTCTTTTTTGTCAATAGCGACCCATGGGCAGGAAAGAATAGGCAGAAAAGAATCGCATATAATTCACGTGATGTTAATCTCCTCCCTTAATAGACTGTAGTGATGGTATCTGGGAATAATCCATTGATTTCAAAGATTCACAGAAGGTGTGGTAATACCTATCGATGAGAAATTCTCGTCGATTGATGAGAACATCCAATTGAACACTGCTATTGAGGAAAAAATTAATATCACAGCCAGGACTACCGAAGAAGCTATTTTGAAAATCCACCTGAAAGCAAATTAAGAGAAAATTAATCAATGTTTTAATTTGAACTTCAATAAAATCTTAACAAATATTGGCCATCTAAGGGCTTTTGATTAATCTCCTTTCGTCAATATTTGAACATAATTATTACACACAAATCCATGATTGAGGACAGTAATTTCACCCTCTTTGGTTTCCCTGTTTTTACTAAAATTCTCCTGTTAAGTTATCACAATGTTTGTAAAGTTTCTTGGCGATTTCTTGTAACCTTTCGCATGTTCTTCCACTAATTCAGCCAATGTTCTCAGTTGAAGACTCATAAAATTGACAAGCGATGCATTGGTGTCTAAATGTAAGGTTTCGTCCAACATTCCGATTGGAATGTTCCTTGAGGCGATGATCCTGGCGAATGAAATATTTTTTTTAATTGTAGATTTTTAACATATAAGCAATCTGTTTTCTACCTTCTTCCAAATAGAAACCATAGATCAGCATGGAAATGTTTAGCCAATTTTTGTAATATGAAGCTCACACAGTGGTTCTTCATGAGGCCCGCTTTTGTCGGCTAGGCCAATTTAAAACCCATATTGAGTTAAATCATCGAATACGGATAGTTTGCATAGGCTCTGCGGTTTGTATAGAAACATCTGGAATTATATCAATAAAGAGAAACTTTAAGTAAATATTGATAACACGTCGGAATATCATTCCGAAGATAAAATAATTGCCAACGTCAAGCGGTGACTTAAAAAAATGAGAATCGTTGGCAAGCAACTAATGGCATTTATATCCAAGCGAATCCCACGTCGGCCGGGTTCTTTTGTATACGGATTGGCCCGATGGGTCCTACTCAACGCTACCGGCTGGCCACATTAGTGTACGCGTTGTTTCGCGTCGTCTTTCTGTGTTGAAGAGGTACATCCGCGAACACTCACTGTTAGAGAAACCCGGATCATGGTATGTTTCGCTCTACCGAAACAGTTTAACTACCATTCTGTGAATGTTTAACCGGGTTCCTGCACAACGTTGTGGCATTTTCGAGAACTGCTATAGCTTAACAGATTCTACGAGGTAAATGGTTATATTAACTACGTGGCAGGATCTGTTCCAACGACAAACAGCAGTGGGTTATCAGACTCGCTTTTATTCCCGCAGCATCTCCCGCAAAAAACAAATATTCTCCGCCTGTCAGCATCTAACGCCCATATTATTAGTATCTGTTCCAGGAAAGTGCAAACGTTTTTTGCCAATTTTAATTGCAATCGGAGCTCCGACGTGAGATATAGTGAGGTTTTAGACATTTATGTTAGCGGAATGAGCAGGTCGCAAGCGATTCAAGAGAAGAAGCGAATAGCCAGCTGTATGTAAATACAAGTGTATGATACGTATTACGAAAGATCGATCAAATAGATATGAAGGTGGTGGTCCTAGCTTTTCCTATTTGCATCGTTCCGTGCTTTATAGGACCTAGTCTCGCCTGTGTCAGACAAAATACGCTACATGGAATGTATGGTAGTATTTATATCAGTAGGCCTGATATAGGCCGAGATATAGATTACAATTAACCAGGTTATAGTCATAACTAATTGAGTGGGTTGTGTGGCTTATAACGTTTGGGTAGGAGACTTCATGTCACCCTCTACAACTTTGGCATATCTCTGCCAGATATAAGACTCACAGGTCAGAGCAGATAAATGACTCCACATTTGGACATTTCTCCAGATATTTATGAGGTTTGCACCGGTCTGATTAATAACGTGTCCCTGGGCAACCTCGTACATGTTCATAAGGGATCAGACAGAGAACTCATCTTCAGATGTGATGAGAATTAATAAAGGTGAGGGTTTAAGGATTAGAACCACCCCCGCATTTCCATATCACTCTGTGAATAGCGTGGAACATTACGTATAAACTAATAACGAAGTAAGGCTAAGATAGACGGGTTATCCGAGATAGCAGAACAGAAGATTCTATCATGTAAGAGCTATCCTCTATTGATCATACCACCTTTATTCATATGAATGAGGAGATTGGTCATGATTTTCGAGTATTCAAATGCAAAGACGCCCGATTTTATATACGAATCTAAAACTACTATTTACCATAAAAGTACGAGCCTAAGCCGGAGCACCGCTGCCGCTTCGCTCGCGAAGCAATGGCAACATTGATAGTGCTTCATAGTCAAGGCTTACCCCGGAAAAGCCTAATCATGCTTTCAGGAAATCAATTGTGAAAGATGGGCAATTCTTTTAAATCAAATCGCGACTACTTGCCATATTTGTTATAGGTCTATCTAGCGAATAAGTTAAGCCCGGCGGATGCAACAAGACTATGCGTCGTGCTAAATCTAGCTGTATGACACTTCCCGTTATTGATAAGACAAAGCTAACGAATGGTTGGAACAATCACTGAGTGAGAATTATTAGCAAGTCAGTAAGTGTGGTCAATCAGTGAATCGCAGGCATCCTTCGTCCTGCTATAAAAAAAAAAAATGTGATGGATTAGTATTTGTGACACGGGAGATTAAAAGAATGCCGACTAGATTATTCCACCTACAACTTATACCGAAGATCTGTTCTGAGTGATACAGCGAAAAGGGAAACCGATTCATCGGATCGTGTTCCGAACCAGCGATACATTCACATTTACAACAGCCGAAGATTACCAATGGATCAAAAGAGCGAATCATTAAAGACGCTAAGCCCCGACGAGTCATCCTCTCTATCGCCAATGCTGAAGTATCCGGGAATAACTGTGAGTTGAGTAACTTGACCAGACTCCATACTTTGTCTTTGGAATCACTCATTAATGATCAATGTCTGGAAAAGTGGGTAAGGTGATCCACTACTGAAGCCAGAACAAAGATTCGAACAAAGTGAATCATACAGAACGAATTTCTCATATCTCGTCGCCAGTAGTCCCAGAATTGAGGCAGTATAACCACTCCCCAAGCCTTGGGTTAGCAATTCACTCAAGCTGCCAACTATCAACATAAATTCCTTAAAGTACATAACAAGCGTGACAGATTTGTATAACCATTTCAGTATATATAAATAGGGGACTTAACCCAGAACCTAGCCATGTCATGGACGCGGATCGTGCGTTTGACCTAATGGAAGCATTCGATACGGTCAACCATCGCCAAACTCGAGGTTTCGAAAATATACGTCCATACCGGCAGAACCACTATTTTAATTTCTGTGTCGACGCCGCAGTCGTATTGTGAATTTAGGGAATAGAAAGTCCGAGACCCCCAGAGATGAAAAGGGAGTTCCTCTACGGTGGATGATATCCTCTGCGGCACTGACTAACATGCTACTGTTGTCCTCCATTCCGCCCGCCTCCTGACAGATTATATGCGTGATGAATTACAATTTGTATTGACAAGGGGCCTCCTTTTTATACACCGAATTCGAACGGCGTTTCATATTGCGATGAATAACCACTTAAGAAAGTTGTGAACTCTCACAAAATGTCACCAGCATTACCCATTGCTGCAAAAGTTTTTGATGTTCGATAGAAACTGGGATTGAACCCAGGGCCCTTCGTATGTAAGTTGGACATGTTAACCAATTGCACCACAATGGCAACACCAGAAATGATCCGAAGAGTGAAAGCCAAATTTGATCGAAATCCACCATCAAATGGAATTCTACTAAATTAAAATACTGACAAGAAATAGAAGGAAAGAAAGGAAAGGACTGACCAAAAAGTTGCTTTTCTTAACAGATGAAAAATAGATAGAGCCGCGGGGAAGGATGAAGACGCAGAAAAGGAACTGAGCAAAGGCAACGGAAGAGAAGGTATTCGAATCACATGAAAAACCCAGGGCCCTTCGTATGTAAGTTGGACATGTTAACCAATTGCACCACGATGGCAACATCAGAAATGATCCGAAAAGTGAAGGCCAAATTTGATCGAAATCACCGTCAAAATGGACTGAATAGTATAAGTGAGCATGAAACAAATCGGCCTGCCACTTAAACTATCCAACGATTGGCAAACGGAACTTAAACGCCACCGATGGTAATAGCATTCGCAGCTGTAGCGGCCGATGATCCGACACCACACGTATTCATTGACCGTGGGTTCAGAGTAAAAGCCGCATATTATAGGGAAAATATCCTAAAATCCATGAACAAACATCTGGGCCGCAGACCATGGATTCCAACAGGACTCAGCAACATCACACTCAGCACGAGTCTACCCAAGAATGGCTTTTAAAGGAGGTTCCTTAATTCAATCCTACCGCACAATGGCCACCAAAATCTCTGAATCTCAATTCGTTTGACGTTTGCGCTTGGGACATTTTGTAGAGTAAGGTTGACTCAAAGTGTCTTTCATCTCAATACGGCGCTTCGCCAGGAATGCTAAAATTCAACAGAGCCTCCTTTTTGCAGCGTGGCTTTGTTGATCATAATTCGTGTCAAGAGTAACCAATTCGAGTATATCTAAATTGATTCTAAAATTTATATCACAGCTCCCCCCGCCACCTGTATAACTCTACTTACTTAGCTCCAAATTTAGTCCCATCTCCAATTAACATCTCAAGCTGATCCAAAACTTCAAAATAGAAAATTTTCTCACGCAAATATACAGCAAGGTCTTCGAGAAATTTCGTAGCTGGTGTAATGGCTATACTTTTAACAATCAAAGCCAACTCCTCATCCAATTGATGTTTACTGCAACGATATAAGGCCTTGGCGCGATAAATTTTACTGCAATAATTTTCTCCATCCCCACTCGATTCGGAAAATTCGATTTTCTTAATATCAATACATTGGTCCGCGTAGACCAACTTCTAAGGCAGCCTTGAAAAAGTCCTCATTTAAATATGAAGGATGTTCAGTGTTATTAACCAGGACCATTATGTTGATGAAACAATTCGAAAAGGATTAATTGTCAAAGTATTCGAATGTCCTTTTAAATTGTATTTTAAGTCTTAAGTTTTATTTAACAGAGAGAGTTATATCTTTTATTTTGAATCCTTAATTTTTTAATAAATATCTTTTCATTTAATTCAAAATTAATTTTTGTACTTTTTTCAGTTTTGTTAAAATTTATATTTTTCACTTTAAGTTTCCGTTTGTTTTAAAGTCTCCACCAGTAACAATTTCAATAGAAATTTTTTGATATTCACTTCGTTTTTATATTGACCATTAGTACCTCCAATCCTGATATCTTCTAGAAACTATGAAGTACATAAGATAGTGAAACCCTCAATACAATAAAGTCTTTATACTTCCCACCGACCATAATAATTTTTGCAATTTGTTTTTTTTTTTTCAATTTTGGTTTGCCTTCCAGTTGCTTGATTAGAATTTCCGTAGATAATTCCGAGGATGATATTGAAGGAGAGGCATATTTTCCGCATACCACTTGACCGCTAGAAATTGCAACACTGATATCTCAGGTAAACCTCTAGGTCTATCAAGTACTTGTAGGCCTTATTGAAATTTATGAGGTTGGCGTCTATATTTACTTTCGATTTAAACATTTTTTTATTACAAAACAAATCCTTACTTTTGTTGGCATTTTGTTTTTATATGGACAAGTCTCCGTCTGGTCTCTGATAACAATTCCATTCAGTATTGCCAACCCAAGGGAATAGGAGTATTTCCGTGGCTACGAATAAAGGACAAGGCGTGGAGAAATGCTGGGTCTTTAACAGAAAGGAGGAAATAGATACTTCTTGAACTGGGCCTGGTCCCGGTTTCCTTGTATAGCCTAATGAAAAGCAAATCCAGCATGACTTTCCTCGTGGCAAGTGCTGAATTTTTAATATTGGGAATATGCGGGAAAAATTCCCAAAAAGTCAACCAAGAAAAGCATCGAAGCGAAATCGGAAGATAAGGAATAGGAGTGAGAGGAAAAACATAGAGAAAGGGAAATCAACGAATCTTAGGAAGCTATCCTAGGGAAGAAACTGTGATCCAAATTATCGAGTTCAACTTCAATAGCAGGATAGCGGCTTTGGTGAAAGAGAACAGCGAAGAAATCAATTAGCAAGCTATCCTAAAAGATCCAGCGTTGGCCATATGCCCTTGCTCAACCTCACAACAATTAATGGCAAGGCTTTCTTCTAGAGCAAAGCTGACTTCCTTAAGATGGCAAATAGAAGGGTCAGTGAGGTAGGAATCAAACAGGAAAGGATCTGAGACTAAGGCTAAGGGAGGGATGGAATTCGAACCAAATGAAAAACTGACCAGAAATAGAAGGAAGAATGAAAGGAACTGACCAAAGATTCCTTTCTTAAGATGGAAAATAGAAGGACCGGCGAGGAAGGAATGAGACCAGAAAAGTAGCTGAGGCTAAGGCCATGGAAGAGTAGGAATTCGAATCACATGAAAAGCTGATGGAAAACAGAAATGTTAGTGAAAAA
>PGFW01026307.1:0-12566 GCA_003123925.1 Haematobia irritans
CTCGATGAAATCGACAGTAAAGGCTGCCCATCGAACAACTGGACATTTATTTTTCGTTATGTTTTAATTGTTATTTTTTTTAATTTCTATAATTTTAATCATATATTTTAATCATATAGTTTTCTCAGATCATATGTATTTCATATAATTTTAATCATATAGTTTTCTCAGATTATATATATTTCATTTTTTGTTTATATTTAGTTTATTGTATTTATATTTAATTTGATATAATTTAATTTGCTTGGATTGAAAAAAAAAGAGAGAGAGAGTTATATTTTAGTGTGGTTTAGAGAGATGCTCTGGGCCACCCCTACTTTGGGTGGTCCGGGGTTCCTGGCTATACCAGTGGGACTCTTCATCAAAGCCTAATGGAAGAATCTCAAATGGGTAAAGGTATCAACTCTACCTGTGGAAGTTTGGGGAAGGAAAATAAAATCACTGACAAGAAGAGAGTAAATTTTTGAGAAAGGATATAATTCTGATTAAAAATTGAATTAAAAAAAATATTATTTATTAATGTGCCTACTTTTATAATGTTTTAAAACAGGTAATTAAAAAAAAATATTATATTTATTTATTTGAATACCTAAATTTTTAAATATCCGTTTTATATGATGTTGATATATAGGTATTCTTTGAGTCAGACCCAATAGGGAAAATAAAAACATTTGTAAAAAACGAGGGCTTATTATTCGCTCTTGCTTAAGATTAAAAATAAAGATGATGAGAAACGAAATTGTATAAGAAAAATATGAAGATTCAAGAAAGTAAGATGCTATCAACAAACGTACAATGAGAAGAGAATTAAAAGCGCCTAACTGTGAATCGATAATAATTAGCAATAGTTCAACAATAAAGATTAAGTTATACTACGAAAGGTGCCTTGTTCGATACGAATACTTAGCATAAAAAGAACAGATCAATCATTTTGATACATGGAGCTCCCAGCAAAAAAGCGGTCACCAAAATAAGTAGTGAAAATGTTGTGTTTGGATCCGAAGTGGTGGCAAAAATTCGGCGCAGAGAAGCGATGATTTAACATTGGGCTTGTTCATAAGACGGATGTCCACTCATTCACAGCGTTGCACTGCATTTGCTGCATCTTAAGATGTGAATTGACGGAATTGTACCAAGTGAATTGTGATGTGATAAAGAAATTTTGTGAAATTTTTTTGGACGAATGTAAATAATTTTTGATAATATAAATTGTCTAATGATTTTTTAATGCATTAATAACGCTTGTTTATTGTAACGTTTGACAATTAAATATTCTTCAAAAATTCACCCGGATAAATAATTTTTAGAAGAAGACAAAGATTTAAAGCATTTTTTTCAGCAAATTTAAATAATTTTTTAAAAATCCTGTTTTTAAACCTATTTGAAACGCAATAAAAATTTTATAATTTCCCGCCATTAATAGAATATGTAAAAAAGCGAGTTTATAAAAAATTCGACTCAAATGAAACTTCCTGTGGCAGATTTAAAAAAAGAACATCTTGGGAGGACATTTTTGGAAGAGTGCTTTTAGAAGAACTTCCAAAATTTTTTTGCTGGGTTCTGTATATCAAAAACTTAGCCGTCCCTGAAAAAATACAAACTGCTGCAAAAAAGCTTCGTTGAATCAAATACAATAAGTTTTCGAAAAAGGGAAAAGGTAATTATGATGCTCCGAACTTTTTGATCTTATGACTCTAACCCAGACAAAATGTTCAAGAGAGAGTATCACCGAGAAGCTATAACAAAAAATATTTGGATTTTTAAGCTTCTTTGTTGGAATATGTGAAATAAATTTCATTGGGTGGGGAGCCACCGTGGTGCAATGGTTATGCATACCCGCCCTTGCATACGACAAGGGTCGTGGATCTCAATTCCTGTCTCGGACCGAACACACAAAAATTTTTCAGCGGTGGATATTATCCCAACCTCCAGGATGCTGGTGACAGTTTCTGAGTGTTTCAAACTAGCTTCTCTAAAATGTGAATTTCAACTGTGAATGTGGAAGCGCCGTTCGGAACTTGGCTATAAAAAAGGAGGTCCACTTGTCATTGAGTCTTACACGGACTCCGGGCAGCACTCAGTGAATAAGAGGGAAGTTAACGCGATTCGTGGTATCGACCAATTGGAGCCTGCAATAAGTCCTTGAGTGATGCCTGAATTACTATTCGGCTGCCACCGTAACGCTAACCTATTAGATATCTGATAAAAAAAATGGGTGCTCAGATTTTAGTCGCGTTAAATATTTTATGTATGGCGTTTGTGGAATTTAAATCTCGCCACAAAACAAATGTAAAAAACAATAATTATAAACCGCACAAATATTATAAATGATAAAAACATACACATGAAAGTATTGTTGGAGCTTAGTGCATTATATGGTGGTGGTCCGGATATTAAAAGTGAGACTTCAAGGCGAGAGTATGATATACCTTGTTGCTGAGATATGCACGTCTTTGTCTTCGATTTAACGTGTATCTTCTACAAATTTATTTCGTTCACACGATAACCAACCTTACGATTATACCGGCGTCGATTTTTATTTGCCACCTTAGTCAAGAAACGACACCCATGAAAGTGAAATAAGGTACGCACACCACGGATGGATGAAAACAAGGAAATAATCCATTAATTACATTGAGGAAATTCTTACGCGGCAGTTATAAAAATCTTCGTGAAGAGGGTACTGTGAAAGCACATACATACATAACTAAATGGGGACTTAGGAGTTAAGATACACATTCGCACCATTGCCGGGGCTTCTCCTTAGGACGGACTTTCGCGCAAAGCATCAAAATCTGGGGATCGGTTTTAATATGGGGGCTATATATAATTATGGATCGATGTGGACCACTTTCGTGGAGAAGAAACAGTTGAATATTGGATCTACTAGGATTTGCTACCTAGCGAGCGCACCGCCATTTAATGGGTTGATCTTATGAGACGAAGTGTAATTAGCCAGCGAAAGCAATGTATTTTGTTCATTTATAATATATATTAAAATGTGTCATGTCGAGCGGAGCAAAAATGTATGGTGGCAATAAAGGCCATGTGGAAAAGTTCTCAAGAGTACACGGCGAAAGAACATGAGTTTCTATCATAATATATATATGATGTGCATATTTGAGAACATTAAATGGTCTCTGGTCTTGAAGAGTACACTGAGACATCTGCAAAAGCTTCTTATCTCGACATTTTTGGAAGGGGAAAAAGAAAAGTATTCTTTATAGTTAAGTATAACATGGTCTAGAACCATGACATGGCCACTTAGAGGAAATTTTGGGGTCCGTTTGTAATGGGGGCTATACGTAAAAGTGGACCGGATTATGGACCAAATTTTTGCCGATGGTTGTGTAGAGATCATACTACTGAACAGCCATGTACCAAATTTCAGCCGGGATGGGATGAAAAATTTTCGTTCTCTTATGAGGCAATCGGCAGCCAAATTTGGGGTCCCGTTTATATGGGGTTGTGTGGGATATGGGCCCAATTTTGCGTAGATACGCTAATGCCGACGCTAACATTCATGACCAAACCTGTGCCAAGTATTTTCAAATGCTCGATAGCATGTTTCGCTTCGGAAGTTAGCGTGATTTCAAACAGACGGACGGACGGACACACGGACATGTTCAGATGACTCAGATAATTTCACGCAAGACCCAGAATATATATATATTATAGTATACTTTATGGGGTCACTAGACAGCAATAATTTGCGAATGTGTTACAAACGGAATGACAAATTAATATAGCCCCGCATCCTATTGGTGGAAGGGTAATAAAAAAATAAAATAAAACCAAGATCCTAAATCCTCAAATAAATCTTAGGCCTATATTTGAAGCGTTTTTATCGTTAAGAATCTAAAGATTCATTATTTCACAGGTATTTAAGAAAAAAGGCAAATATTTCTTAAAAATGTGTTTTCTTTTTAAGATGCGCACACCCCGCCCTTAAATAAATTTTTTCAGTCTTAGGGACAGACACCTCTGAAAAATAAGTCTAAAACGGCTATAGTGAAGCAGTTTTATGCTAAATCTAAGAGATTCAATATTTCCAGTTTTAATTTAAGGCGATTTCTTTATAATCAAAAAATGGTGTATCTTTTACTGGTTTAAAAAAATCTTTAAAGACAAATCGCGTTAGTTCAAAAGACACGCACTGTACGTCTTTCACTTATTATTGAGTCCTAAATTCCAATATTTTTTTTTCAAAAATCAAAAGGTTATAACTTGTTTTTGTAAATTAAATGTCTTTTTTAAAGAAATTTGTCGCCATTTTTTGTATTGCGTATGTGGGAGTTGTGATTACTTCTAATTTATATACTATATATATATATATTTATTTTTTATTAATTTTTTATATATATTTTATATATATATATATATATATATATATATATATTATATATTATTATAATATATATATATATATATATATAGTATATAATAATATATAATATATATAATTATATATATATATATATTCTTCAGTTTCAAGCGGAGCAGACATCTACGTTAGTCTGCCAACTGAGGAGTTTTTAGTCAGCTGTACCTCAACGACTTTTTTTATTTTTTTTGGGTTTTTTGCCTACGGTGAATTAGATATAAATTAGATTGGTCTTTCTGCTCTTTTTGTTTTTTTTTTGTTGGTTAGCTGTAGTTGTGAGGTTTTGTTAGAGATATTATATCTGGGTTGTGAGGACCCACGGGTGTGTTTATAGTAGTATGGAGAGATGGCGGAGATAATACGTTTTTGTAAATTTGAAATTAATATTTTGTACTTCGTATAATAACATTTAAAATTTTATTTTCTTATTACTGTTATATTTTACTTCATACATTCAAGCCATGGTATGCTACACGCGCCAATACAGCGAGTATTGTGTTGGTTGAAGGAAGTCAATCAAACCACTAAAGTTGAAATCCTAGCCGCAGAAGGATTGGGTAGCAGAGTCAATAAAAACGTTAGTTCTGCAAGAAATCCCAAGGAATGCAGTGTTGAAGGTTAGATTTATGTTGGTGGACGTGTGGGATTGGACTTTGATAAGGTGTAGTCTAAATTATGGGGGAGTGGTATTTTATATCGTATGTTGTTTGAATTTTAAGAAAATATTAATAGTACTGAATACTCGTTTTTTTTCTTTTGGATTGTTTCATCTTCTTGTTTGAGTTGAAAAGAAGCAAAACCTCTGTAACACAAGCAAATATATTTACAACCGCCGTCTAAAATACTTCTATATTCTCTTGTGTATATCGATAAAATTTGTCAGCTTTCTAGAAGTCCAAAAGTCCAATATGCATGCTGTAGGCTGTAGGCATGATTAGCAACAGACAGATAGGAACGATATGATTATACTGTCTCAGAAATTTTTTACTGAAGTAAGAGTTGTATACTTTAAATAAAGGCGAAATCGCATATCTGCGATGTGGTAGCCAACGGAATGACAGACTTATTATAACCCATCACCGTTGCTATTGTGGTGGCTTTAAATATACTCCCCTTTAAGATCGTGCATTTTGCTAAAGCAATAGTAATATTCGATCTAGCGAATTAAAATTGTCAAATAATTCTTCGATTTAATCCTAATAGAATACGAATTCATATCAAGATTATTCGATTACTTGGATTGGCACCATTAATGCGAGTTAAAACCAAAACATAACAAATGCGAACCATCTATAAAACAGTCAATAAATATTACCAGGACATATTTCGACAGAATTGACTTTACCAGCTCAAATCCTTGTCAAAATATAGGGCAAAGCAGTTAACATAGCGATAAACCGATGTGCGTATCCAATGGTTGCCAGCTCATCGCAAAAAAATAATCTACCAAGAAATTTACAACAAATTATTACCAAAAACAAATCAGAGCGCAAATTTAAAAATAGCTTATTTTAAAGTTTTTGATAGAATTTTATTTCTATAGAAAATTTTGTCCAAAATTTTATTTTTATCAGAACATTTTCTCAAAATTTTATTTTCTACTAACTGAAAATTTTGTTCCGAAAGTCTTATTACAATAGAAAACTTTGTGTCAAAAATATTATTTCTTATAGAAAAATTTTGAGAATAAAATGTTATTTCTATAAGAAAATTTTTGCAAAAAGTTTGTACTCTAATAGAAATTTTGGGCAAAAAGTTTTATTTCTAATAGAAATTGTTGTCAAAATTTTATATCCAATCAGATTTTTTTTTTTATTTTATTTTTCAATTGAAGCATATTTTCAAGATTTATTTCCGTAAGAAATTTTGTCCGATCAAATTTTTATTTCTATAGAAAATTTTGTCAAAATTTTAAGTTCTAACTGAAAATTTTGTCCGACATATTCTTATTACAATAGAAAAATTTTGTCAAAAATATGTAATTTCTATTAGGAAAATCTTTGCTTGAAACATGTTTATTTGCTAATATGAAAATTTTTGCAAAAGTTTGTATCTATCGAAAAATCTTTGCAAAAGTTTATGTTCTATAGAAATTATATATAATTATATATAATTTAATAATGTCTCTATAAAATTATTATATATAGAATATGTCGAAATGTTTATTCCTATAGAAATTTTATTTGTTGTAAAAACTCTTGTCAAAAATTTTATTGTTTATAGAAATTTCTCAGCAATTTTATTTCATACGAAAATTTTTGCAAAAGTTTGTATCTATGCGGAAAAATTTTTTGCAAAGTTTATTTCTATAGAAATTACTATATAATTAGTGATATATTTTGAATATTTTCTAATAGAAATTCATATATCATTATATAATAATTTATCATTTCTATAGAAATTATATATATACGAATTATGTCAAATGTTTATTCCTAAATAGAAATTTTAATTTGTGTAAAAACTCTTGGCTCAATTTTATTTTTATAGAAAATTTTCTCACAATTTATTTCCATAGAAAATTTTGTCAAAATTTTATTCCATAGATAATTTTGTCAAAATTTTATATCTCATAAGGAAAATTTTGTCAAAATTGTATTTCTAATAGAAATTTTTGTCAGAAATTTTATTTCGATAAGAAAATTTTTTTAAAATTTGTATTTATATAGAAATTTTTGTGGAGAATGTTAATTTCTATAGACAAATTTTGTCAAAATTTTATATGCAAAATAGACTAAATTTTGTTTAAAATTTTTATTACTTCAGACATTTTTTTTCAAAATTTTTATTCTATAGTAGAAAAATTTTGACCCGAAATGTTATTTCTCAAAAAATTTTTTTGTCAAACTTTTATTTCAATAGAAAATTTTTGTTAAATTTTAATTTCTACTGAAAATTTTGTCAAAAATTTTACTTTCTATAGAAATTTTTGTTCGCGAAAGTTTTAATTTGTGTAAAAAACTTGTTATCAAAATTCGTATTTTCAAATAGAAAAGTTTTTCTCAAAAAACTTTACTTCTATAACGAAAATGTTGTCAAAATTTATAATGCAATAGAAAATTTTCAAAAATTTGATTTCTATAGAAACTTTTTTTGTCAAATTTTATTTTTATAGAAAGTTTTCTCAAACTTTATTTTCCTATAGAAAAATTTTGTCAAAATTTTATATCAAAATAAAAATTTTTCGTTTAAGAAATTTTATTTCCTACTGAAAATTGTTTGATCAAAATTTCTTATTTCTAAAGAAAAGTTTGTCCGAAATTTTATTTGTGTAACAAAACTTTTATTAACAATTCTTATTCTATAAGAGTTTTTCTCAAAACTTTATTTCTAATCAGAAAATTTTGTCACATTTTTATATCCAATAGAAAATTTTTTCAAAATTTGATTTCTATAGAAAATTTTTTGTCAAATTTTATTTTTGTTATAGAAAGTTTTCAAAACTTTATTTCTAATAGGAAAATTTTTGTCAAATATTTTATATCAATAGAGAAAATTTTTTATATTCAATTTGATTTTCTAATAGAAAATTTTGTCCAACATTGTTATTTTATGAAAATTTTGTCAACATTTTATTCTTCTATAGACAATTTTTGTCAAAATTTAATTTCTACAGAATAATTTGTCAAATTTTATTTGCTATAGAAAATTTTTCAAAATCTTTATTTATAGAAATTTTTGTCAAATTTTAGTTCCACAATTTTTATAAAATTTTTATTTCTACTGAAAATTTTTTCAAAAAAATTATTTCTTGTAGTAAATTTTTTGTCAAAACTTTACCTTCTACAGAAATTTTATTTGCCAAAATGTTATTTCTGTAAGTAAACTTTTGTCAATATTGTCATTTCGATTTAGAGAAAATGTTTGTCAAAATTTTAATTATGATAGAAATTCTTTTGTGGAAATTCATTTCTATAGAAAATTTTGTCAAAACCATTTATATGCAGATACGAAATTTTTGTTTAAAATTTTATTTCTACAGAAATTTTGTCCTCATAGAAATATTTGTCGCCGATAATGTTATTTCTAAAAAAAAAAAAATAAATTTCTACAGAAAATTTTTGTCAAAATTTTATTTGCTATAGAAATTTTTGTGCAAAATTTTATTTCTATAGACAAATTTTGTCAACATTTTATTTCTGTAGAAAATGGTTTGTTCAAATTTTATTTCTATAGATTAATTTTGTCAAATATAATTTCGCATAAGAAAATTTGTCAAAATTTTATAATTTCGCTACAGATAATTTTGTCAAAAAATTTTAATTCTAATAGAAAAAATTTTGTCAAAATTTTATTTGTCTATAGAAATTTGTCAAAATTTTTATTTCTAGGCAGATAAGTTTTGTCAAAATTTTATTTCTGCATATGAAAATTTTAAAAATTTTATTTCTAATATGAAATTTGTCAAAATTTAGTTCCCACAGAAAAATTTTTAAAAAAAAATTTTTTATTTTCTACAGAAAAAAATTTTTTAAAAATTTATTTTCTGCAGTAAATTTTGTCAAAAATTTTACTTCTACAGAAATTTTTTTTCAAAAATGTTATTCTCTATACGAAAATATTCTTTGTCAAACAGTTTTATTTATATAGAAATTTTTGTAGAAATTGTAAGAAAATTTTGTCAAAAATGTTATATCAATAGAAAATCTTTGATAAAATTTTATTTCTAACGCAGAATTTTTTTCTCCAAATTTTTTATTTCTATAGAAAATTTTGTCCGAAATGTATATTTCTATAAAGAAAAGGTTCTTGTTAAAATTGATATCAATAGAAACATTTTGTTAAAATTTATTTCTACAGGAAATTTCTTTTATAAAAATTTTATTTCTAAACAGAAATTTTTTTTTAAAACTTTTATTATCTATAGAGAATTTTGTCCGAAATCTTTATTTGTATAAAAAAAATACTCCAAAATTTTATTTTCATAATAGAATATGTTCCTCAAATTTATGACTAGTAGGAAAATTTTTGTTAAAATGTTATTTCTATATGAAAATTTTGTCAAGCAGAAATTTTTTTCAAAATTTATTTCTGTAGTAAACATATTTTTCAAAATTTTAATTTCTATAGTGAATTTCGTCCAAAATTTTATTTCTATAGAAAAGTTTTGTTCAAAAATTTTTGTTTCAATAGAAAATGTTGTTAAACTTTTTTTTTCTACTGAAAATTTTGTCAAAATTGTATTTTTGTAGAAAATTTTGCTCAAAATTTTTATCTTCTATAGAAAATCCTTCTCAAAATTTTAGTTCAACCACAGAAAATTTGTTTTAAATTTTCATTTCTGTAGTAAAATTTTGTCAAAAATTTATTTTAATAGAACATTTTGTCCACCATTTTATTTCTATAGAAAAATTTTTCAAGATTTTATTTCTAAGAGAATATTTGTGAAAGTTTTATTTCTGTAGAAAAATTTTGTCCGAAAATGTATTTCTATAGAAAATTTTCTGCAAAAATTGTCATTTTCTAATAGAAAATTTTGTGCAAATTCTATTTCAATAGAAACCATTTTTTCAAAAATTTTTTAATTCTATAGAACGAGAAAATTTTGTCAATTTTATTTCAATAGAACACTTTTATCAACATTTATTTCCTATAGAAGAATTTGGTCCAAAATTTATACATCAATGAATTCTACCAAAAAATCTGGCCTTACCACTTTTAAATAGTAGAATTATACAACTGTGGCAACGGTGGTATGAAATCCCTATAAATCTACCATCCTAAATGTATGCTATAAAATTATTCAACTTAATCATAATTACTAAAATAATCGACCTGTTTTTCTATAAATTCCTCATTCAAAGATTTTTCTCAATCTTTTCATATGGAAAAGTTTTCTTAATTTTGTGACATTTGTACGCTGCCCGTTTCCATATTTTCTCTATACTCTATTGACGTTTGGTAATTGGTCCGATCAATTCTCTTCTAAAAATTTGACTGTTGACTTCAAAAATTTATTTGGTTTGTCCAAAATTTCACTAAACGAAATAAAACGTGGTTTTTCTTTTATGTATGATATATTGCCATTTACCTTTGACGATAATCTCGAATGAATCGACTAGGGTATCCGGCAGTTAAAGCTGGCCCAATCGAGCAATTGGTCATTTAGGTTTTCGTTTTGTTTTAATTGTTATTATTATTATTTAATTTCGAATAATTTTAATCAATATAGTTCTTGCATTTTGGTTTATATTTAGTTTAGTTGCATTTGAAATTTAATTTTGGGACTATAATTTCATTTGGTTGGAATTAAAAAAAAACTCCATGTTTCACTTATACTGAAAATATTTTGTGGTTTTTTTTTTTAAGAATCAAGCCTTGTAGTCTATCAAAAAGCGCAATAATTTTCAATTTTAAAACTCAAAAAGAGATAACTCAATTTTGTAAAGCACATTGTTAATCATTTGGGAGAGTGGTAAATAAATTGTAAATACACCCTTTTTTGTATTTAATAGAACCAAATATACAAATGCTTTGTTAATGTTGTTATTTCACCACTTTTAAATTGTTAATGGTCTGCACAATAGCATTGCTCACGTATCTAAATAAAATTCATAAAAAATCTATATTAATAATTTGTAAAAATTTTTTTAATTCCAACTAATATTTAATTGAAATGACTTTAATCACAAGAAACAACTAATATCAAAAAAGCCCGATGGCAATTTTAAACAGTACATAGAGTCCAATTAATATTTAATTGTTTCTAATTAAATATTTAAATTGATTTAAAGGTGGTGCCAGAGTGATTTTTGTTTTTCATTAAAAAATCAAATTAGATTATTTATTTTTCATGGAAAATAATTTTTACCCAAATTCATACAGCCTTTAATTAAGAAAAGTTTATTTGTGAATATTTCCGCCTGTCTAATGTATTTTTTTTGGAATTTAAATTTTCTATTATTGTTGAATTTTTGGTGAAGTGAAAACTTAACATTTTATTGTATACTCGTTCAATTACTAATAAAAAATAAAAGGATTAATACATTCAATGTTAAAATTAAAAAAGAGACTCAATATAAAACGAATGCATTATTACATAACACACATACACTCTTCAAACAATGTATAGTATATACATGTGCCAGACAAATTTCCTACAATATTTTAACCATGAAAAAAAGTTTTAACCCACGCAACAGTTCCTTAACAAGCTTTTTCATGAACAAAAGAGCAAAACTTTTTACGGATAAATTAACACCCCAAACAAAAACAAAAAGAGGAAGGAAACCAAAGAAAAAAAAAAGCAAAAGTAAAATCATGAATTTCTTAACAAGTTTCTGTTTTAATTGCCTCATTGGCTACCATTCGGCTTGGGACTGCCAGTGCATCCTGGGGTCGGAGAAATTCATTCTGATTTTCTTTTATTACGTCGAAAATGTCTGTAACGCACACTCTATAAAGAATAACAACTGGAGTGGTAAATGTGAAATTTTCCCCCAAACGGAGTAAATTTAATTGGTGGTCCTGGATGAAGGCAAAGGATAAATAAAAGAATGACTTTGACAAATATATAGTTTGGTAATGGTAGAAAAAGGTTTTCCTTTTCGAAATAACGACGCATAAAGGAAAACGGGAATTAATCCGAGTAGACCAAATAAGTTTGATAAAATTAAAATGAACCTAATGCCCAGCTGTGGAAAAAATATGACTCGTCATAATATTAATACAGTGACCAAGCAAAAGCCATAGTTACGAATGGTAATTTTTCAAAAAACATGATCTACGGCATTGTAACCATCAAATAGCATAAACTTTTGGCTGGCTCACTGTATAATTAACAGAGTATAAAATGTTTTTAATTCATATTTAGTTGAAAACATAAATAATCAAAAGAATTGATACCATTGGTGATATGTTTAATTTTTTTTATTGTACTTAGATAATCTTTTAATATTAACAGTAAAGTAACAAAATTCACATTGTAATTGATTTTTTATTTCAGCCATTTAATTAAAAACAACGTACTGGTTAAAAACACGCAACATATTTAATTGAAATTGTTTAGTTTTTTTATTATATTTAAGTAATTAAAATAATAGTTAAGTGAATATACTTTTAATTTTTAATAGAGCATCATTAAGACAAAAAATTATAAACGAACCCAAACTATCGTAATTGAAGTACATAAAATATCGTGTAAAAATAATTTAATTTCTAATATTTTCATTTAATTTATTGT
>PGFW01026312.1:14462-28290 GCA_003123925.1 Haematobia irritans
TATCCAAAGATTGAATGCACTCATTTGTGCCCATTTCACCTTTAATACGGCGACGATTCAAACGAACATACCTGAAAAACAAAAGAAATTAGAACATTATCTCCTCCATGAAAAAAAAACACTTACCAATTGGTTAACTGGTCAATAAATTTGGTCAATCTTGGCACTACCGTATATAATCTGTATCCTTTCATTTCCTTGGCAAAGAATTCCAATAAGCGATTCTTTGAATGATAAATCCAAATATCAATAACTCGAAGCCTTGTCCATATTTTTCAAAATGACGTTCTTTGTCGTAGGTGTACAATGATTTACCCTTGAAATCTTCTTTTTCGAGAGGCAATATTTTGCAACAGGAAACGATAGGCATTGTACCAAGGTAGAAATACATCCTTGACAATGTCAACGCACAATCCCTCTTCTTTGAAACGAAGATTTTCACTCTTAGCCCCCGCACCACGGGGGAGTTAATGAGATACAAACGCAAAGCATCAGCTCCATATTTTATGAACTACATCCAAAGGATCGGAATAGTTCTTTCTTACGTTTGGACATTTTCTGGCCATCAGAGGCCAACACCAAACCATTGGCCTATTAATTTCTTGAAAGGTGCCTTGTTAAACATGCCGTCGATATTACCAGCAAAGTGTAGAACATCCCCTGGTCTGATCAATACCCTCGGCAATAAAGTCTGCAGGGAAATATGGAACATAAAATCTTTTTCGTTTTCGAAGGGAAAATGTTGTTGGGCAAACGGCATACTACCCCGATTCAAACCAACATCAAACACAGGTGTGATACGTTTCAAAGGTGGATTTCCAGGAATGGCTGAGGAATTTCAATGGCATCTACAGATTCACGATGTAAATCAGTCAGCCTTTTGTCCGGATAATTGTTCCAATTCTTTGATACTGCCTATGCATATCATTTCCTCATTAATTTCTCCAAATGGGAATTGTGTACCCCAGTAACGATTGCGACTAAATGGCCCAATCACGAGCCTCCTTATAGCCAATTTCCAAAACGTTTTCTCTTTCACGCTTTCGGCGTAGCCCAATAGTTGGGGAACTGCATGACAAGAGATTTTCCGACGATATGTCCACCCACGCTATGACACACAGACTAGGCAACAGGCTTTGTAAATCAACAGGACGTATCGCACGCTTTCCAACAGACAAGATAACTATGCTTAACTTGACAGCCGAAGACACCAGATTACCCATTGTTCTTTTCAACCACATAGCTATAATTTTAGTTGTCTGCATCGCTTGACATAAAGACCCTTGAAATCTTGTCACTGTCGTCAAGTGATAGCGACGCCGAATCGTCTAAAGGACATATGACAGGACTAGATTTTGTTTACAGTCCAGGCAAGCAAACAAACGCGGTAATCGATCTTCACCAAAGTATGGAGCCATTGGTGGACAATACCAGTAACCCGAATCTTCGGTAACCATAAGTCTACGACTATACACGAAAAAGCCCTTTCACATTCTGCAGCGCACGTTGGGCGGCAAAATAGGGGAAACACGGTTTGTAGTGAGCACGCGCCCAAAGTTTTGCAGAAACTTTTCCATAATTTTGATATTCGCTTTCGTTTGTTATATACATCAACTGAGGCGACTTTCGGCTAAGATGTAGAATCGACCAGTTTTTAATATTCGGTGACCTGAAAACAATCAAATATATTTTGTTTTCAAAATAGTTTTTTTTTCGGTTTCTACAAATATTTTAATAAATTTTAGCCTCAAAATTGCCAGGTTCCAATAAATTTTAAAAAAATAAATTTTGACCAAATTTTTCATAAAACATCAATTAAATTCCAGAGAAATTTTTAAAACATCAGAAAATAATAAATTGTAACTAAATTTCTATAAACATAAATTTTTAAAGTCATATTCACAGAAAAATAGCAATTTCGAAAAATTCACTAAATATAAAATTTCATACGAAAAATTTTTTAATTTAAAACCAAATGTTTTACTAAAAATTTCTACAAAAGCTCAAGATTCCGAACGAAAATTAATATACAATAAAATTTTGATAATAATTTTTTACGAAAATAAAATATTGACAAAATTTTCCATAGAATACAAATTTTCAAAATTTTCTATAGACATAGAAATTTTGACAAAATTTTCTATAACGAAATAAAATTTGAACAAAACCTAAAATATTTCTGAATTTTAAGAATAAATGTTGACAAAATTTTTCTATAGAAATAAAATTGTTGACAAAATTTTCTATAGAAAATAAAATTTGACAAAATTTCTGATAGAAAATAAATTGACATTTTCTAGAATAAAATTTCTGAACGACAAATTTTGACAAAATTTATAAAAATAAAATTTTGTACAAAATTTCATGAATAAAAAAAATTTTGACAAAATTTTCGTATAGAAATAAAATTATTGACACGAATTTCTATAGAAATAAAATTTTGACAAACTTTTCTATAGAATAAAATTTTGACAAAATTTTGTTGAAAAATGACAAATTTCATAGAAATAAAATTTTTGACAAAATTTTCCTATAGAAATAAAATTTGAACAAAATTTCTATAGAAATAAATTTTGACAAAATTTCTATAGAAATAAAAATTTTGACAAATTTTCTATTAGAAATATAGTAATTTTTGCAATTATTTTCTGATTAGAAAATAGATAATTTGAAAAAATTTCTATAGATAATGAAAATTTTGACAAAAATTTTCTAGTAAGAATAAACTTTGACAAAAATTTTCTATAAAATAAAATTTTGACAAAATTTTCTATAGAAATAAAATTTTTCTATAGACATAAATTTGACAAAATTTTCTATAGAAATAAAATTTAAACAAAATTTTCTAAAAAAAAATAGAAATAAATTTTTGACAAAATTTTCTATTAGAAATAAAATTTGACAATAAATTTTCTATAGAAATAAAATTTTGACAAAATTTTCTATAGAAATAAAATTTTGACAAAATTTTCTGTAGAAACAAAATTTTGACAAAATTTTCTATAAAAATAAAATTTTGACAAAATTTTCTATAGAAATAAAATTTTGACAAAATTTTCTATAGAAATAAAATTTTGACAAAAATTTTCTATAGAAATAAAATTTTGACAAAATTTTCTATAGAAATAAAATTTTGACAAAATTTTCTATAGAAATAAAAATTATGAACAAAAATTTTCTATAGAAATAAAATTTTGACAAAAATTTTCTTATAGAAATAAAATTTTGACAAAATTTTCTATAGAAAATTAAAATTTTGACTAAAATTTTCTAATAGAAATAAAATTTTTGACAAAAAATTTTCTATAGAAATAAAATTTTTGACAATATTTTCTATAGAAATAAATTTTTGACAAAATTTTCTAAATAGAAATAAAATTTTGACAAAAATTTTCTAATAGAAATAAAATTTTGGACAAAGATTTTTCTAATAGAAATACAAATTTTGACAAAAATTTCTAATAGAAAAATAAAATTTTGAACAAAATTCTTCTTAGAAATTAAAAATTTTGACAAAATTTTTCTATAGAATAAACAATTTTGACAAAATTTTTCTATAGAAATAAAAATTTGACAAAATTTTCTATAGAAATAAAATTTTGACAAAATTTTCTATAGAAAATAAAAATTTTGACGAAATTTTCTATAGAAATAAAATTTTGACAAAATTTTCTATAGAAATAAAATTTTGACAAAATTTTCTATAGAAATAAATTATGACAAAATTTTCTATAGAAATAAAAAATTTTTGACAAAAATTTCTTATAGAAATAAAATTTTGACAAAATTTTTCTAATAGAAATAAAATTTTGAGAAAATTTTCTATAGAAAATAAAATTTTGACAAAATTTTCTATAGAAATAAAATTTTTACAAAATTTTCTATAGAAATAAAATTTTGACAATATTTTCTATAGAAATAAAATTTTGACAAAATTTTCTAATAGAAAATAAAAATTTTGACAAAATTGTTTCTATAGAAATAAAATTTTGACAAAATTTTCTATAGAATAAAATTTTGGACAAAAATTTTTCTATAGAATAAAATTTTCCTATAGACATAAAATTTTGACAAAATTTCCTATAAGAAATAAAATTTAAACAAAATTGTTCTATAGAAATAAAAATTTTGACAAAAAAATTTTCTATGAAAATAAAATTTTGACAAAAATATTTTCTAATAGAAGATAAAATTTGACAAAATTTTCTATAGAAATAAAATTTTGATCAAAAAAATTTTCTGTAGAAACAAATTTGACAAATTTTCTATAAAAAATAAAATTTTGACCAAAGATTTTCTATAGAAATAAAATTTTGACAAAATTTTCTTAGAAATAAAAATTTTTGAACAAAAATCTTCTATAGAAATAAAATTTTGACAAAATTTTCTATAGAAATAAATTTTGACAAAATTTTCTATAGAAATAAAATTTTGACAAAATTTTCTATAGAAATAAAATTATGACAAAATTTTCTATAGAAATAAAATTTTGACAAAATTTTCTATAGAAATAAAATTTTGACAAATTTTCTATAGAAATAATAATTTTGACAAAATTTTATCCTATAGAAATAAAATTTTGACAAAATTTCTATAGAGTAAGTAAAATTTTGACAATATTTTCGTATAGAAATAAATTTTGACAAATATTTTATTAGAAATAAAAATTTTTGACAAAATTTTTCTAATAGAAAATAAAATTTTGAAAAAATTTTCTATAAGAAATAAAAATTTTGACAAAATTTTCTATAAGAAATAAAATTTTGACTAAAATTTTCTATAGAAATAAAAATTTTGAACAAAATTTTCTATAGAAATAAAAATTTTGAACGAAAATTTTCTATAGAAATAAAATTTTGACAAAATTTTCTATAGAAATAAAATTTTGACAAAATTTCTATAGAAATAAAATTTTGACAAAAAATTTTCTATAGAAATAAAATTTTGACAAAATATTTCTATAGAAATAAAATTTTGACAAAATTTTCTATAGAAATAAAATTTTGACAAAATTTTCTATAGAAATAAAATTTTGACAAAATTTCTATAGAAATAAAAATTTTGAACAAAATTTTCTATAGAAATAAAATTTTTGACAATATTTTTTCTATTAGAAAATAAATTTTGACAAAATTTTTTCTATAGAAATAAAATTTTGACGAAAAGATTTTCTATAGAATAAAAATTTTGACCAAAATTTTCTATAGAAATAAAAATTTTGACAAAAATTTTCCTATAGAAAATAAAAATTTTACTATAGACATAAAATTTTGAACAAATTTTCTATAGAAATAAAATTTAAACAAATTTTTCTATAAAATAAATTTTGACAACAATTTTCTATAGAAATAAAATTGTTGACAAAATTTCTTTATAGAAATATAAATTTGACAAAAATTTTCTATAGAAATAATAATTTTAAAAATTTTCTATAGAAATAAAATTTTTGACAATTATTTTCTATAAAAATAAAATTTTGCAAATTTAATTTTCTATAGAAATAAAAATTTTTGACAAATTTTTTACTATAGAAATTTTTGCAAAATTTTTCTATAGAAAATTTTGAAAATTTTGACAAAATTTTCTATAGAAATTTTTCAAAATTTTTATCTATAGAAATATTTTCAAAATTTTCTATAGAAATTAAAAATTTTGAAAAATTTTTCTATAGAAAATAAAAATTTTTGCAAATTTTATTTTCTATAGAAAATTTTTGACAAAATTTTCTATAGAAAATTTTTGCAAAATTTTTCTATAGAAATAAATTTTGACAAAATTTTATTTCTATAGAAAAATTTTTGCAAAATTTTATTTCTATAGAAATATTTTGCAAAATATTTTATCTTCATAGATAATATATAATTTTTGCATAAAATTTTCATATTTATGAAATAAAATTTTGCAAAATTATTTCTATAGAAATTAAAAAATTTGACAAAATATTTTCTATTAGAATAAAATTTTGTCATAAAATTTCTATAGAAAATTTAAAATTTTGAAAAATTTCTATAGAAATATTTTGCAAAATTTTATTTCTATAGAAATAATTTTGCAAAAATTTTCTATAGAAATAAAAATTTTGACAAAAATTTTTTTATACATAAAAATTTGACAAAATTTTCTATAGAAATAATATATTTCTAGTAGAAAATTCTTATTCTATCAGAAATTTCCAAAAATTTTGATTCTATAAAAATTTTTTCTATAGAAAAATTTTGACAAAATTTTTTCTATAGGAAATAATTTTGAACAAATATTTCTATAGAAAATATTTTGAACAAAATTTTCTACGAATAATTAGAAATTTCTATCAAAAATATTTCGTGATTTTCTATTCGAAATAAATTTGACAAAATTTTATTCTATAAGAAAAAATTTGTCACGATTTTATTCTAGAGGAAAATAAATTTTGATTAAATTTTTCTATAGAAAATTTAAAATTGCAAAAATTTTTTCTATAGAAATAATTTTTTTTTGTTTTAATTTTCATTTAAAAAAATCAAATTTTGACGAAAAATTTTCTTAATAAAAATCAAAATTTAGACGGAATTTACTAATAAAAATAAAATTTACAAAAAATATTCTAATAAAAATAAAATTTTCTATAAGAATCGAAATTTTTACGAATATTCTATAAAAATTAAAAATCAAATTTCAAGCGAAATATTCGACAAAAATCAAATTTCAATGAATTTTTCTATAAATAACAAATGTCAAACGAATTTTTTTATATAAAAATCAAAAATTACGCAAAAATTTCTATAAAAATCAAATGGTGACGGAATTTTCTTATAAATAATGAAATTTTGGCGGAATTTTTATATTATAAAAACAAATTCAAGCAAAAAAAATTTCTATAAAAAATCAAGATGGTGGCGGAAATTTCTATAAATAATCAAAATTTTGACGGAATTTTCTATAAGAGAAATCAAAATTCGGTAAAACATTTCTACAAAATATCAAATTTCTCTACGAAATTTTCTATAAAAATCTAAATTTCTTTAAAACTCAAAATTTTTGAGACAAAATGTCGATGAATTTTGTTTTTTAAATTCAAATTTCAATGAAATTTTCTTTTAAAAATTAAAATTTTGTCGAATTTTCGAACAAAATTTTCTATAGAAAATAAAATATCTGACGCAAATTTTCTATGAAAATAGAATTCTACGAAGTTTCTGTAAATATAAAATTTACGTACGAAATTTTAAAAAATCGCAAGAAAAAATTCTATAAAATTCGAACACAAAAATATTTTCAACGACATTTCTCTATAACTATTTTGGATTTCCAACTCAACCTTTACATAGATCATATTCCCATTAAACGCAGCACGCAAAATTCGTGGCAATGTCCACGGAGTTTGTTTGGTCGCATATCAAGAAATATGTTATTTTTCATTTCCCACGGCTTCCAGAGCCACAACTACACAAGGATCAACAACTTCTTGTAAATTTTGAACGCCCGACTCGAAGTTAGACAAAGCCGTATAAGGTTGTTGATAAAGGGCATCACCTTTACACGCTTGGTAAACCAGAACCCCTTATCAGTATAGCTTGCTTGAAAACCCACCGAATATTGATTCCATATACCGAAGATATAGGGTTTTGTAGTCATTTTGTGAAGTCAATCCATCTGCCCCTAACGGTGATAATATTTTCGCCATTCATTAGCATAACGCATCACCACGATTTACGACATTCAGCATTATAAGGCAGAAATTCCCATTTTTGCCACATCTTCGGGTCCCTTGATGTTTAAAACTTTGTCAATTTCAAAATTCGACTGGTAACCGTGACAAATCCCAACCAAAAACGTGTCGGTCGACATGACTAGCCTTGTTGATAAAGCATATCGCAGTAACAATATCTTTGATAGTACCAGCCAAAAATATGGCCATAATGCGGAAGTACCCGTTGGCAAATGGGGGGCCATCGTAGAAGTGTATCTGAAATGAGAAAAATGCACACTCTTAATTACTAATATTCTGACAAGAAAACCCCCCCACCCCCCCCACAACACACGTTGCATACACCGATTGCATTTGAGAAATTCCACACATGTATGTAAAGAATTCTTGTTGTTTTTTTACAAATTGCAAACCATTGTCCATGGTGGGTTAGAATCTTATTTACAACTTACTTGGGTTTCCCTTATGGACAATTGAATGCATTTTCGAAATGTTTTTATGTAGTCTTGCCAGTCATTTAGAACATTCTCCTCTCAGCTGGAAATGAAATGTTTTGACCTGACACAGCGCAACAACATCTCTTCTCTGGTCAATCGTTCGGGTGAAACACTGTTGTTTTTATTTACCACCAATTACTTTGCTGTATTCTGAAAAAAATTGATAACAATGTTTTATTTACACTTAGTGAAAAAAATAAAGTTTTTATTTTACATTCCAAGCGATCGTAAATTTAAATTTAGCCACAACTACTTCCTCAACACTTGTAAGTAACCCCTAGTCTATTTTCAAATTCTCATCCCTAATTCAAAAAGCGTTCCAATTCGTCCCCCTCACCACATTACGATTACGTCTTGACAAACGAAGATCTTCACAACCAGTTCCGAATGATTGTTCTTGGAATGATGTGTTGAGCGGGGGGTTTTGCGATTGGAGCCGCTTGTTATTATACAGCTGGCGTAAAAATAATAGGGCTTTGTTTTCTTTTTGCCTTGGATACAACATTTGTTATGGGCTATCCAGAAACATCGTTGCACTGGTGTTCTAATTCCCGAACATTCTCATCAGTGCAAGTCGCTCCGATCTTGCCAGATTGTGTTTTGATAAAGTGAAGCTTCATCGATTCCACAATAGCACTTTATTGTGACTAATTTTATCGAAAAAACCTTGTAATTCAAAGTGGTCCCTGCCAGCATTTCAAAAGTTTTCCTTTCAACCTCATCGATTACCAAACAGACTCGTAAATGTCACTTCAACCATCATGAAAAGTACATTCAAAAAGTACATGCAAGTATTTGGCGCGATCGCCTACTGTTAAAAAAGCATTTTTTTTTGTGAAAACGCAAAGCGCAACCAGCTTTGTTATATTTTAATTAAATAAATAAACAGAAAATAAAAGTTTTCTTGAAAACATAGATTATTACGCTTAAATTGTGAAAGGTATATTGGTGAAGCAAATTTGGTGATTTTCCATGGAATAAAGTGATTGTTTTTTCAGATATTTTACAAGACACGCTTGCTCATGAATAAAAACACTGGTTGATAGACGCAGCAACATGTAACTCGCTACTTGTAACTCAACATCAATCATTAATGGCAAAAATTATGTTAAATGTAATGTGATAGTGTATAAAATAGTTATATTTTTAAAGAATTTTGTAAATGTTTTAATTCAAATTAATAAATATCTATAAACAAACGTGTTTTACTCGACCACGAATGATTCTATTTAACAACTATCTTAAAAAATGCACTTTTTCTGATTTTTGGGAGGTCCTTATTGGCGTCGTTCTAAATTGATCTATAAAGGCACCTAAATATTGCACTCATGCGAAACATTTTTGTAGTAACTTTGGGCGTGGTACAACTTCTCATAAGTGACGGCGCTTTTTCCGACGAGTTTTTGATGTCGTATATGATTGTTTTTCGACTAGTGGGGAATTCTCAATAAGAGTCCCCAAATTCAAAAATGTTGGCAGGGTATAGTGTCATAAGAAATCGTCAGGCAGTAAATATTTATTACTATTGGAGCATTTCCCATACATTAAAAATGGCAAGAATTTCACTTCTTTTCTGTGATTGTTTTTAAACAGCTGATGACAGTGTTGCATATTTTTTGGAGATGTCCTGGATAAACGAGTAATCTGTTTTCTTTTTAGTCTTCACGGCTTAGGGTATCCAGTGCTAAAAAGAAAACACCTATGACGGCGTTTAAAGTAAACAAGAAATAACATTTTTTGAGGAGCTATGTTCCCTGGCCAACATTAGAACCCTGCAAACTATCAAAAAGTGATTTTAATTAATAGCTATTTGATATTTCAATTATTTTTCTATAAAGCTTTTCAAATGAATATTCCAGATTTTTTTTTAACTATCCACAAAAATTTTTCCTTTGATTTTTTCTTAGGCTCACACACACTACCGTCCCGACGACAAATCAATGCGTGTTGTTTCTCAATCCGTACTTCTTCTCGTTATGATATGTAACATTTTTACCAACTTCGTGTTTTCCAGCGAAGTTACCGTAAAAAAGCCACTGCAAATGTCTTTAAAGAGATTAGTTGCATTTTTTTGTATTTTTATTTAGTTTTCATAAGAGAGAGATTAGAATTTTCTTAGAAATAAAATTTTGGCAAAAAATTTTTCTATAGAAATAAAATTTTTGCAAAAAATTTTTCTATAGAAATAAAAATTTTTTTGACAAAAAATTTTCTATAGAAATAAAATTTTTGCAAAAATTTTTCTATTAGAAATAACATTTTTGAAAAAAATTTTCTATGAAATTAAATTTTGCAAAATTTTCCTAAAAATAAAATTTTGCCAAAATTATCTAAAATTTCTACTTTTTGAAATTCCATTACATATTTTATTTGTTTTTTTGCTGGTGGTTTATACCAGGGCTGTGGGAGTCGAGGTCCAATTTGCTCGACTGCCGGCCTCCAAACTCCAGCATTTCCCTTATTAGGCCTCGACTTCGATTCCGGAGTCGACTCCAGGTGGTCGTACTAGAATCTCGAGTTTTAACAGTATTCTCAATTGATCATATTAAGTGTAAGTGTTTTCCCAAAAAATAGACCGCGATATAGAAAATATTCTATTGTTGGCCAATATGTGTTTTATATGTAAACTAACAAACGCCTAATTTAAAATTTTTGATAATCCTGCTTAGCATTTCAGGGATGTAAAGAAATTTACATTTTTATATGTCAGGCCAAAAAAAAGTTAAAATACGACAACAAGACCGATATCAAAATATGGGTAGATAATGCAACAATCTTCCAAGAATTGTATTTATAAAAACGAAAATTTCAAAAAATTTTAGAGCTTCAGAAGTTTAAGAATGTAAAGATCCTGGTATTAATCTTATATAGGCATTTAATAAAAAATAAATCTATTGTAAGAAAAAGAAAAAATAGTCACAGAAATCAAAATGTCGGGCTAATCAGATTAGAAAGTTTAGATGTTAAAAAATGTAATGTGTCGATATAGAAAACAAACATAAACTGCCAAAATTAGGATGGCGCAATTTTAATAATCACTACCATACAAACAGATGGCAGGAATAGCTGACAGTTACGAATATTGTTTCTATAGAAATAAACTGGTAAAACATCATTTATAATGCTTCAGTTATGGACATTAGAGTTGAAAGCAAACATTCTGCCAAAAGACCGGCTCAGATGGCACGTTGGCAGAGGTTTAATTTAAAAAATTACAGCTTCCAAGGACATCGGGTGTAATCGAGATTTCTCAAGTAATTATCTCCATATACAAAATCTGGGCGACGGAAAATGTCCGCATTTATTTATGGATCTAAATAACTCTAAATTCAAAATTAAATTTTCAAAATTTTTGACTTCTTAAAACAAATCGGAAGATGGGTTTATATATGTAGGTGCTATATCCTAAAAAATTGTCCGGTATGACACATCTTCGAACTCGACATGCCTGCCAAAAAAAATTAGAAACATTAGGTTCTAAACTGCGTATTATTGCCGTTAATTTTTACCTTTATCAAAGAGTACCTCCGATCCCTGGCTCACGTACTCCACAGATCCATGGTTTAAAATGACACAATGTAGAGAATTCAGGAAATTTGAAAATATGTTTAACCTGTGAAATTAGAAAAATGATCGTTGGTTGAAATTTAGTCCAATATTTGAGAAATGACTGGATCTACCGAATCTAGTATTTTCTGATACCGAACCAGTTACTCTTCCTTCTGAACCGATAATTCAAGTTGAAAGCCCGACTTTTCGTGCGCGGCCGACGACCGTGACCTTACATCCTCTTTCACCCTGGAAGCATGAATATATTCTTTGACTTCCTTGATTTTGAATTGCAAGCGCTTGATATATGAAGTTAATCTGGATTTTTCCTTTTTTTTAAGTATCTACGAATCCCAGGGGCTATTAACAACAAAAATAAATTAACTAAATTTACAATATCTTTTTATTGTAGATGTTATCTTTCAGATCTCTACAATTTCTTTTTTTATTTAACATGTCAGGGTAAGAAAATGGTAAATAAATAATACAAGCCACTAAGAATATCGAAAGCAACGAGTCTTCTCTTCCAACTTCTTTATAGGGCCAACGATGTCTTCTAGGCAGTTAAAGAACATCCTTGAGGATTCTCTGTAAACACTGTGGCACGGCTTATTTTCAAATTTGCAAAAAGGCATACTCGCCGCCAAAGATTCTTGGTTAGATTTCAGGCCTCTTCAGGTGTAGCACGAAACCACTAGAAGTTTGCCATTAAGAGTAGCATAACTTTATCGACTTCATTGGCTTTTTGTTGATGAACCAAATATATTTTATAATTTAACCGTAAAAGGCCAAAAGAAAATCGATTTTTTTTGTAATTGCTCAATGAAATGAATTTCTTATTCAGGGTAATCTTCGAGCGAAAAGGGATGCTTTATTTGAACGACCAAAACGGGGTTTTAACATCGGCTGCCAATGCCAAATTAATCCATTTCACTAGTGCAGTTGGCAACCTCTTCCAATGAGCAAATCGTAAGTTTAAGATCCATGCCTTTAAGATCTTACAGTTCACTGATAATTAGACGCTTTTTACTAGCCTCCAAGGCATTATATTTGCCAAATTCCGATTTAATTGTTGTTTTAATCATTATGATGATAATTATCATTACTTTCTGCATTTGCTCCATTTCGGCCTTTTTCTTATCGGGTGCATTTAACTCATAGTAGATCAGAACAGGGTCCGTGGTATCAATTGAGCCCTTTTTCTTAAGTTTCTGTATCCGATTAATGACTTCACGGGCCATACCTTCTTCCATTAACTCTTCATTGGTGTCTATGTCCAGCAAGACCAAAACTTCATTATCACTATGAGCCTCAAAGTTGGCACCAACTTGTTCACAGATGTACAGTAAATAACACGAACTTCCATCCCAATTCAATGCGTTGATTTTCGACTTCGAAATATCCCATATTGAGATATTTTTTGAATTTTCCTATCTTTAAGGATTTAATGGCAGCCATCAACGGACTTGAAGTTGCCTTTGAGACGTTGACCGCAAAGTCTATAAAGAAAACCAATAATATAAATTAAATTCGTAACAGCATTTATTAGTGATATGTCTACCTTATGATCTGGTTCAGCTCTTAAAGTAACCCCATACTTTCCTTGTCCGAACTCAATTGTCAGTTTGCGTACATTCAATTCACTTAGAATGAAATCTTCCAAGCTCTTGATGGCTTCCAAACATTTGGGATCTTGGTGAATGACAATAATTTCAGATACAGGATATTTTACAGGCAAGTGCGACGATCGCCGCATTACCCGACCAAATCCACAAACAGCTTGCATTAGACCCACCGACTTTTCAATATCAGTTCTGATAAATTTACGATTCGATGTTGGCATCATTTGATAATGAAACAAATCGGCATTTTCTGTAATATCTTTGGGTTGGAACAATACCAGACGCTTGAATATATATTCAGCCAAGAAGGGTGTGAAAGGTGCCATAAGTTTTGACATAGTGTAGAGAATATCATAGAGAGTATCCAAAGATTGAATGCACTCATTTGTGCCCATTTCACCTTTAATACGGCGACGATTCAAACGAACATACCTGAAAAACAAAAGAAATTAGAACATTATCTCCTCCATGAA
>PGFW01026312.1:28315-41739 GCA_003123925.1 Haematobia irritans
CTTGTTCGAAAATCGAACATGCCGCTTTAACAAATTGTTTTGAGTGTAATTTTTCTCGCGTTTGACATAGAAAAAAATGAGAGCGGGTTTTTTGGAAAGTTTAATAAAACATCAAGTCATCGTCGTTGTTTTTCCTTTCTTCTTCTTGTTTTTGTGTGATTCTGAATCACCCCAATTTTGTGTGTAGAACTATACTTACACAAAAAATAAACAAACAAAAAAGCAACGGTAAAATTGCAAACTAAACAATTAACAAGTTAATCAAACTGTCAAACAAAAAAAGATGATCTACTCACTTAAACCGCCGTCATTGGTAGGTAGCCAATAGATATAAAGTATGAGTATATGGATGAGTACATATAGATTCTATTGACAAAAGCTGAACAAGGAAACCGAGAGATAACAGCAAAGGAAATGTAAGCAATCCTTTTGTCATATTATAGTAATATGGAAAAGTGCTGCCAAATTTTTTGTAAAAAATCACAGTTAGAACAATAAGGAACTGTTCAGTTTTGTGACAAAATTCTATAGAAATAAAATTTTGAGAGAATTTTGTATAGAAATAAAATATTGAGAAGAATTTTCTATAGAAATAAAATTTTGCAAAATTTTCTATAGAAATAAATTTGTAAAATTTTCTCTAGAAAAAAATACGTAAGACAAATTTTCTATATAGATAAATTTTGCAATGATTTCGAATAGAAAATATAAAATTTTGAAAAATTTCTAATAGAATAAACTTTTGCAAAAATGTTTCTATAGAAATAAACTTTGCAAATAATTTTCTATAGAAATAAAAATTTTTGCAAAATTTTCTATAGAAATAAAATTTTGCAATTATAGAAATAAAAGTTTTTGGCAAAAATTTTCGTATAGAAATAAATGCAATTTTTCTATAGAAATATAATTTTTGCAACAAATTTTCTATAGAAATAAAAATTTTGAAAATTTTTCATAAAACATTGTAAAATTTCATATGAATTTTAAAATAGGAAAAAATAATTTTGCAACTAAATTTTCTATAAAATAAAATTTTGGAAATCATATTCTCTAGAAATAATAAATAGAAAAATTTCATAGAATATAAAATTTGCAAGATAATTTTTTATAGACAAGATAAAATTTTAAAAATTAGATTCGAAAATATAGAAAATAAAATTTTGCATAAAATTTTTTAGATAATTTGACAAATTTCAAGAAATAATTTTGCAAAAATTTTGTATAGAACATAAAATTTTGGACAAATTTTCTATACGAAATAAAATTTTGCAAAAAGTTTCTAATAGAAATCAAATTTGAGAAAATTTTCTTATTTAGAAATAAATTTTGACAAAAATTTTTCTATAGAAATAAAATTGTTGGACAAAATTTTCTATAGAAAATAAATTTTGAAAAAATTTCTGATAGAAATAATTTGAAAATTTTAAGAAAAAAATTGAACTTTCTATAGAAATAAAATTTTGAAAAATTTCTAGTAGAAATAAAATTTTGACAAAATTTCTAAAAATAAAATATTGAGAAAATTTTCTATAGAAATAAAATTTTGACAATAAACTTTTCTATAGAAAAAATTTTGAAAAATTTTTCTGATAGAAATAAAATTTTGAAAAATTTTCTAATAGAAGATTTTAAAATTTTATGAAAAATTATCTTTCAAAAATTTTTAGAAATAAATTATGACAAAAGCTATAAAATACTAAATTAAGAAATAAACATTTTGCAAAAACTTGCTAAGAAATAAAATTTTGCAAAAATTTTCTATAGAAATATAAATTTTACTTTTATTTTTAGCAAAAAATTTTGACAATTCTAGAACATAAAATTATGACACAAATTTTTCTATAGAAATAAAATTTGAAAATTTTTTATAGAAATAATTTTTGAAAAAAATTTTCTAGAGCAATATAAATTTTGCACAAATTTCTATAGAAGATATAAATTTTGGACAAAATTTTCAAGAATATATGCAAAAGTTTAAAAAATAATTTGTCAGACAATTGCAAAAATTTTATATAAATGGCAATTCTATAGAAAGATAAAATTTTGACAAAAATTTTCATATAGAATAAAAATTTTGCACACATTTCTATAGAAATAAAATTTTGCAAAAATTTTCTATAGAAATAAAATTTTGCAAAAATTCCTAAGTAGAAATAAAATTTTGCAAAAAATTTTCTACAGAAAGAAAATTTTGTCAGAAAAGAAAAAAAAAATAAAAAAAAAAAAAAAGAAAAGTATTCTATAGAAATAAATTTTGCAAGAAATTTTCTATAGAAATAATTTTGCAAATTTCTTATAGATAATAAAATATAAGACAAAATTTGCTATAGTAAATTAAAATTATTGCAATAATTTCTAAATAGAAATAAAATTTGAAAAATTTTCTATGAAATAAAATTTTGCAAAAAATTTTTGCTATAGAAATAAAATTTTGCAAAAATTTTGTATAGAAATAAAATTTTGCAAAAATTTTCTATAGAAATAAAATTTTGCAAAAGTTCTATCAGAAAAAAAATTTGCAAAAATTTTTCTATAGAGATAAAAAATAAGACAAAATTTTCTATAGAAATAAATTTGAAAAATTTCTATAGAAATAAAATTTTGAAAAAATTTCTATAGAAATAAAATTTTGAAAGAAATTCTAAGAAAAATAAATATTTGCCAAAATATTTTCTATTAGAAATAAAATTTTGCAAAAATTTTCTATAGAAAAACAAATTTGCAAAAATTTTCTATAGAAAAAAAATTTGCAAAAATTTTCTATAGAAATAAAATTTTACAAAAAATTTCTATAGAAATAAAATATAGACGAAATTTTCTAACTAGAAATAAAAATTTGCAAAAAAAATTTTCTAATGGAAAAAGAATTGAAAAAAATTTTCTATAGGAATAAAAAAAAAATTTCTATAAGATAAAAATTTTACAAAAATTTCTATAGAATAAAATTTTACAATTTTCTAGTAGGAATAAAAAATTTTACAAAATTTTTCTATAGAAATAAAAATTTGACCAAAATTTTCTATAGAAAGTAAAATTTTGACAAATTTTCCTATTGAAATAAAATTTTGACAAAATTTCCTATAGAAAAAAATTTTTTTTTTTTTTTTCAAAAAATTTTCATATAGAAATAAAATTTTGCAAACTTTTCTATAGAAAATAAAATTTTGCAAAAATTTTCTATAGCAATAAAAATATTTGACAATATTTTCTATAGAAATAAAATTTTGCAAAATGTTCTATAGAAAATGAAAATTTGAAATAATTTTCTATAGAAATTAAATTTTGACAAATTTCTATAGAAATAAAAATGTTGACAAAAATTTCAATAAAAAAAATAATTTTTGCACGAATTTTCTAAAAAATTTTTTTTTTTGAAATTTCCATACATATTTATTTGTTTTTGCTGTGGTTATACCAGGGCTGGGAGTCGAGTCAGTTTTTGCCTCGAACTCCGGCTCAGACTCCAGCATTTCCTTATTAGCCTCGACTTCGATTCCGGAGTAAAGACTTCGCAGGTGGTGTACCTAAATCTCTATTTTAACAGTATTCCAATTGTAATTTAAGGTGTAGTGTTTCCATAAATAGACCGATATAAGTATCTATTTGCCTATATGTTTTATATGTCCTAAAGAACCCTAATTTAAATTTGATAAGTCTGCAGCATTTCAGTAGATCGTAAAGAGAACTTTACTTTTAATTGTCAGGCAGAAAAAAGTTAAAATACGACACAAGACCATATCAAAATATGGGTAGATAAGCAACAATCTCCAAGAATATGTAGTTTATAAAAACTGAAAAATTTCAAAAATTGTTGAGCTTCAGAAGTTTAAGAAGTAAAGATCCTGGTATTAATCTTATATAGGCAGTTTATTAAAAAATAAATCTATTTAAGAAAAGAATAAATATCACAGAAATCAAAAATGTCGGGCTAATCAGATAGAAAGTTTAGATGTTAAAAAATGTAGATGTGCCGGATATAGAAAACAAACATAACTGCAAAATTAGATGGAAAAAAAACACTTACCAATTGGTTAACTGGTCAATAAATTTGGTCAATCTTGGCACTACCGTATATAATCTGTATCCTTTCATTTCCTTGGCAAAGAATTCCAATAAGGATTCTTTGAATGATAGAATCCAAATATCAATAACCGAAGCCTTGTCCATATTTTTCAAATGACGTTCTTTGTCGTAGGTGTACAATGATTTACCCTTGAAATCTTCTTTTTCGAGACGGGCAATATTTTGCAACAAGAAACGATAGGCATTGTACCAAGGTAGAAATACATCCTTGACAATGTCACGCACACCCTCTTCTTTGAAACGAAGATTTTCAGCCCGCACCACGGGGGAGTTAATGAGATACAAACGCAAAGCATCAGCTCCATATTTATGAACTACATCCAAAGGATCGGGATAGTTCTTCTTACGTTTGGACATTTTCTGGCCATCAGAGGCCAACACCAAACCATTGGCTATTAAATTCTTGAAAGGTGCCTTGTTAAACAATGCCGTCGATATTACCAGCAAAGTGTAGAACCATCCCCTGGTCTGATCAATACCCTCGGCAATAAAGTCTGCAGGGAAATTGGACATAAAATCTTTTTCGTTTTCGAAGGGAAAATGTTGTTGGGCAAACGGCATACTACCCGATTCAAACCAACAATCAAACACAGGTGTGATACGTTTCAAAGGTGGATTTCCAGGAATGGCTGAGGGAATTTCAATGGCATCTACAGATTCACGATGTAAATCAGTCACCTTTTGTCCGGATAATTGTTCCAATTCTTTGATACTGCCTATGCATATCATTTCCTCATTATTTCTCCAAATGGGAATTGGTGTACCCCAGTAACGATTGCGACTAATGGCCCAATCACGAGCCTCCTTTAGCCAATTTCCAAAACGTTTCTCTTTCACGCTTTCGGGTACCCAATAAGTTTGGGAACTGCATGACAAGAGATTTTTCGACATATGTTCCACACGTATGAACCAAGATGGCACGGCCTTGTAAATCAAAGGAGTATCGGAACGCCAACAGAAAGGATAACTATGCTTAACTTGACCCGAAGACACCAGATTACCATTGTTTTTCAACATAGCTATAATTTGTTTGTCTGCATCCTTGACATAAAGACCCTTGAAATCTGTCACTTCGTCAGTGAAGCGACCCGAATCGTCTAAAGGACATATGACAGGACTAGATTTTGTTATAAGTCCAGCAAGCAAACAAACGCGGTAATCGTCTTCACCAAAGTATGGAGCATTGTGGACAATACCAGTACCCGAATCTTCGGTAACATAATCATCGACCAATACACGAAAAGCCTTCACTTCTGCACCACGTTGGGCAAAATAGGGGAACACAGGTTTGTAGTGAGCACCGCCCAAAGTTTTGCCAGCAAACTTTTCCATAATTTGATATTCGCTTTCGTTTTTATATACATAACTGAGGCGACTTTCGGCTAAGATGTAGAATCGACCAGTTTTTCTACAAAAACTCAAGATTCCGAAAGACGAAAATTGTAATACAATAAAATTTTGATACATTTTTTTACAGAAAATAAAATATTGCAAAATTTTCATAAATAAAATTTTCAAAATTTTCATAGACATAAAATTTTGACAAAATTTTCTGATAAGAAAAAAATTTAAAAAAACAAAATTTTCTAATAGAAATAATATTTGACAAATTTTCTATAGAAAATAAAATTTTGACAAAATTTTCTATAGAAATAAAAATTTACAAAATTTTCTATAGAAATAAAATTTTGACAAAATTTTCTTTAGAAACATAAAAATGTTTGACAAAATTTTTCTATAAAATAAAATTTTGCAAAATTTTCTATAGAAATAAAAAAAATTTTGACAAAATTTTCGAATAGAAATAAAATTTTGACAAATTTCTATAGAAATAAAATTTTGACAAAATTTTCTATAGAAATAAAATTTTTGCAAAATTTTCTATAGAAATAAAATTATGACAAATTTTCTATAGAAATAAAATTTTGACAAAATTTTCCTATAGAAATAAATTTGCAAAAATTGTTCATATAGAAATAAATTTTGACAAAATTTCTATAGAAATAAAATTTTGACAAAATTTTCTATAGAAATAAAATTTTGACAATATTTTCTATAGAAATAAAATTTTGAAAAAATTTTCTATAGAAATAAAATTTTGACAAAATTTTCTATAGAAATAAAATTTGCAAAATTTTCTATAAAAATAAAATTTTGACAAAATTTTCTATAGAAATAAAATTTTTCTATAGACAATAAATTTGTACAAAATTTTCTATAGAAATAAAATTTAAAGCAAAATTTTCTAAAAAATAGAAATAAATTTTTGACAAAATTTTCTATAGAAATAAAATTTGACAAAAATTTCTATAGAAATAAAATTTTGACAAAATTTTCTATAGAAATAAAATTTTGACAAAATTTTCTATAGAAACAAAATTTTGACAAAATTTTCTATAAAAATAAAATTTTGACAAAATTTTTCTATAGAAATAAAATTTTGACAAAATTTTCTATAGAAATAAAAATTTGACAAAATTTTCTATAGAAATAAAATTTTGACAAAATTTTCTATAGAAATAAAATTTTGACAAAATTTTCTATAGAAATAAAATTATGACAAAAATTTTCTATAGAAATAAAATTTTGACAAAAATTTTTCTATAGAAATAAAATTTTGACAAAATTTTCTATAGAAATAAAATTTTGCTAAAATTTTCTATAGAAATAAAATTTTGACGAAAAATTTTCTATAGAAATAAAATTTTGACAAAATTTTCTATAGAAATAAAATTTTTGACAAAATTTTCTATAGAAATAAAAATTTTGCAAAAATTTTCTATAGAAATAAAATTTTGGACAAAGATTTTCTACATAAAATACAAATTTTGCAAAAATTTCTAATAGAAAACATTAAATTTTCAAAAAATTTTCTCTAGAAATAAAAATTTATAGACAAAATCAATTTTCTATAAGAATAAAATTTTGAAAATTTTCTATAGAAATAAAATTTGAAAAATTTTCTATAGAAATAAAATTTTTGACAAAAATTTTCTAATAGAAAAAATGTGCAAAAAATTTTCCAAGAAAAAAGTATGAAATTTTCTATAGAAATATAAATTTAAAAATTCTATGAAATATTTGCAAAATTTTCTAAGAAATAAAATCTTTGATCGGAAATTTTCTATAGAAATAAATTTTGCAAAATTTTCTATAGAAAAAAATTTTTGGCAAAATTTTTATAGAATAAAATTTTTGCAAAATTTTTCTATAGAAATAAATTTTGCAAAAATTTTCTATAGAAAAGGTAAAATTTTGAGCAAAAATTTTCTAAGAAATAAAATTGTTTGCAAAATATTTGCTATAGAAATAAATTTTGACAATATTTTCTATATGAAATAAAATTTTGACAAAATTTTCTAATTAGAAAATAAAAATTTTGACAAAATTGTTTCTATAGAAATAAAATTTTGACAAAATTTTCTATAGAATAAAATTTTGGACAAAAATTTTTCTATAGAATAAAATTTTCCTATAGACATAAAATTTTGACAAAATTTCCTATAAGAAATAAAATTTAAACAAAATTGTTCTATAGAAATAAAAATTTTGACAAAAAAATTTTCTATGAAAATAAAATTTTGACAAAAATATTTTCTAATAGAAGATAAAATTTGACAAAATTTTCTATAGAAATAAAATTTTGATCAAAAAAATTTTCTGTAGAAACAAATTTGACAAATTTTCTATAAAAAATAAAATTTTGACCAAAGATTTTCTATAGAAATAAAATTTTGACAAAATTTTCTTAGAAATAAAAATTTTTGAACAAAAATCTTCTATAGAAATAAAATTTTGACAAAATTTTCTATAGAAATAAATTTTGACAAAATTTTCTATAGAAATAAAATTTTGACAAAATTTTCTATAGAAATAAAATTATGACAAAATTTTCTATAGAAATAAAATTTGACAAAATTTTCTATAGAAATAAAATTTTGACAAAATTTTCTATAGAAATAATAATTTTGACAAAATTTTATCCTATAGAAATAAAATTTTGACAAAATTTCTATAGAGTAAGTAAAATTTTGACAATATTTTCGTATAGAAATAAATTTTGACAAATATTTTATTAGAAATAAAAATTTTTGACAAAATTTTTCTAATAGAAAATAAAATTTTGAAAAAATTTTCTATAAGAAATAAAAATTTTGACAAAATTTTCTATAAGAAATAAAATTTTGACTAAAATTTTCTATAGAAATAAAAATTTTGAACAAAATTTTCTATAGAAATAAAAATTTTGAACGAAAATTTTCTATAGAAATAAAATTTTGCAAAATTTTCTATAGAAATAAAATTTTGACAAAATTTTCTATAGAAATAAAATTTTGACAAAATTTTCTATAGAAATAAAATTTTGACAAAATTTTCTATAGAAATAAAATTTGACAAAATTTTCTATAGAAATAAAATTTTGACAAAATTTTCTATAGAAATAAAATTTTGACAAAATTTCTATAGAAATAAAATTTTGACAAAATTTTCTATAGAAATAAAATTTTTGACAATATTTTTTCTATTAGAAAATAAATTTTGACAAAATTTTTTCTATAGAAATAAAATTTTGACGAAAAGATTTTCTATAGAATAAAAATTTTGACCAAAATTTTCTATAGAAATAAAAATTTTGACAAAAATTTTCCTATAGAAAATAAAAATTTTACTATAGACATAAAATTTTGAACAAATTTTCTATAGAAATAAAATTTAAACAAATTTTTCTATAAAATAAATTTTGACAACAATTTTCTATAGAAATAAAATTGTTGACAAAATTTCTTTATAGAAATATAAATTTGACAAAAATTTTCTATAGAAATGTAAAATTTTAATCTATAGAAAATAAAATTTTGTAAAATTTATTTTCTATAGAAAATTTTTGCAAAAAATTTTCTATAGAAATATTTTGAAAATTTTTTCTATAGAAAAATTTTGCAAAATTTATCTATAGAAAATTGTAAAATTTTGAAAAATTTTCTATAGAAATATTGTTCAAAATTTTATCTATAGAAATTTTTGCAAAATTTTCTATAGAAATTAAAAATTTTGAAAATATTTTTCTATAGAAAATAAATTTTTTGACAAAATTTTTCTATAGAATATTTGCAAAATTTTTTTCTATAGAAAATTTTTGCAAAATATTATTTCTATAGAAATAATTTTGACAAAATTTTATTTCTATAGAAAATAAAATTTTGAAATTTATTTCTATAGAAAAATTTTGCAAAATTATTTCTTATAGAAAATATTTTGCAAAATTTATTTCTATTAGAAATAAAATTTTGCAAAATTTCTATAGAAATAAAAATATTTGCAAAATTATTTTCTATAGAAATAATTTTGCAAAAAATTTTCTATAGAAAATTTATTGAAAATTTATTTCTATAGAAATATTTTGCACAAAATTTTTCTATAGAAATTTTTAAAAATTTTCTATAGAAATTTTCAAAATTTTACAAAAATTTTTGTCTATACTGAAATAAAAATTTGCAAAATTTTCTATAGAAATTTTTGCAAAATTTTTCTATAGAAATATTTTCAAAAATTTTCTATGAAATAAATTTTGACAAAATTTTATTCTATAGAAATAAATTTTGGACAAAATTTTCTATAGAAATAAAATTTTGAACAAAATTTTCTACAGAAATAAATTTGGACAAAATTTCATATAAAAATAAATTTCGATGAAATTTTCTATAAAAATAAAATTTTGACAAATTTTTCTATAGAAATAAAATTTCAACGAAATTAACTATAAAAATCAAATTTTGATTAAATTTTCTATAGAAATAAAATTGACAAAAATTTTCTATAGAAATAATTTTTTTTTGTTTTAATTTTCATTTAAAAAAATCAAATTTTGACGAAAAATTTTCTTAATAAAAATCAAAATTTAGACGGAATTTACTAATAAAAATAAAATTTACAAAAAATATTCTAATAAAAATAAAATTTTCTATAAGAATCGAAATTTTTACGAATATTCTATAAAAATTAAAAATCAAATTTCAAGCGAAATATTCGACAAAAATCAAATTTCAATGAATTTTTCTATAAATAACAATGTCAAACGAATTTTTTTATATAAAAATCAAAAATTACGCAAAAATTTCTATAAAAATCAAATGGTGACGGAATTTTCTTATAAATAATGAAATTTTGGCGGAATTTTTATATTATAAAAACAAATTCAAGCAAAAAAAATTTCTATAAAAAATCAAGATGGTGGCGGAAATTTCTATAAATAATCAAAATTTTGACGGAATTTTCTATAAGAGAAATCAAAATTCGGTAAAACATTTCTACAAAATATCAAATTTCTCTACGAAATTTTCTATAAAAATCTAAATTTCTTTAAAACTCAAAATTTTTGAGACAAAATGTCGATGAATTTTGTTTTTTAAATTCAAATTTCAATGAAATTTTCTTTTAAAAATTAAAATTTTGTCGAATTTTCGAACAAAATTTTCTATAGAAAATAAAATATCTGACGCAAATTTTCTATGAAAATAGAATTCTACGAAGTTTCTGTAAATATAAAATTTACGTACGAAATTTTAAAAAATCGCAAGAAAAAATTCTATAAAATTCGAACACAAAAATATTTTCAACGACATTTCTCTATAACTATTTTGGATTTCCAACTCAACCTTTACATAGATCATATTCCCATTAAACGCAGCACGCAAAATTCGTGGCAATGTCCACGGAGTTTGTTTGGTCGCATATCAAGAAATATGTTATTTTTCATTTCCCACGGCTTCCAGAGCCACAACTACACAAGGATCAACAACTTCTTGTAAATTTTGAACGCCCGACTCGAAGTTAGACAAAGCCGTATAAGGTTGTTGATAAAGGGCATCACCTTTACACGCTTGGTAAACCAGAACCCCTTATCAGTATAGCTTGCTTGAAAACCCACCGAATATTGATTCCATATACCGAAGATATAGGGTTTTGTAGTCATTTTGTGAAGTCAATCCATCTGCCCCTAACGGTGATAATATTTTCGCCATTCATTAGCATAACGCATCACCACGATTTACGACATTCAGCATTATAAGGCAGAAATTCCCATTTTTGCCACATCTTCGGGTCCCTTGATGTTTAAAACTTTGTCAATTTCAAAATTCGACTGGTAACCGTGACAAATCCCAACCAAAAACGTGTCGGTCGACATGACTAGCCTTGTTGATAAAGCATATCGCAGTAACAATATCTTTGATAGTACCAGCCAAAAATATGGCCATAATGCGGAAGTACCCGTTGGCAAATGGGGGGCCATCGTAGAAGTGTATCTGAAATGAGAAAAATGCACACTCTTAATTACTAATATTCTGACAAGAAAACCCCCCCACCCCCCCCACAACACACGTTGCATACACCGATTGCATTTGAGAAATTCCACACATGTATGTAAAGAATTCTTGTTGTTTTTTTACAAATTGCAAACCATTGTCCATGGTGGGTTAGAATCTTATTTACAACTTACTTGGGTTTCCCTTATGGACAATTGAATGCATTTTCGAAATGTTTTTATGTAGTCTTGCCAGTCATTTAGAACATTCTCCTCTCAGCTGGAAATGAAATGTTTTGACCTGACACAGCGCAACAACATCTCTTCTCTGGTCAATCGTTCGGGTGAAACACTGTTGTTTTTATTTACCACCAATTACTTTGCTGTATTCTGAAAAAAATTGATAACAATGTTTTATTTACACTTAGTGAAAAAAATAAAGTTTTTATTTTACATTCCAAGCGATCGTAAATTTAAATTTAGCCACAACTACTTCCTCAACACTTGTAAGTAACCCCTAGTCTATTTTCAAATTCTCATCCCTAATTCAAAAAGCGTTCCAATTCGTCCCCCTCACCACATTACGATTACGTCTTGACAAACGAAGATCTTCACAACCAGTTCCGAATGATTGTTCTTGGAATGATGTGTTGAGCGGGGGGTTTTGCGATTGGAGCCGCTTGTTATTATACAGCTGGCGTAAAAATAATAGGGCTTTGTTTTCTTTTTGCCTTGGATACAACATTTGTTATGGGCTATCCAGAAACATCGTTGCACTGGTGTTCTAATTCCCGAACATTCTCATCAGTGCAAGTCGCTCCGATCTTGCCAGATTGTGTTTTGATAAAGTGAAGCTTCATCGATTCCACAATAGCACTTTATTGTGACTAATTTTATCGAAAAAACCTTGTAATTCAAAGTGGTCCCTGCCAGCATTTCAAAAGTTTTCCTTTCAACCTCATCGATTACCAAACAGACTCGTAAATGTCACTTCAACCATCATGAAAAGTACATTCAAAAAGTACATGCAAGTATTTGGCGCGATCGCCTACTGTTAAAAAAGCATTTTTTTTTGTGAAAACGCAAAGCGCAACCAGCTTTGTTATATTTTAATTAAATAAATAAACAGAAAATAAAAGTTTTCTTGAAAACATAGATTATTACGCTTAAATTGTGAAAGGTATATTGGTGAAGCAAATTTGGTGATTTTCCATGGAATAAAGTGATTGTTTTTTCAGATATTTTACAAGACACGCTTGCTCATGAATAAAAACACTGGTTGATAGACGCAGCAACATGTAACTCGCTACTTGTAACTCAACATCAATCATTAATGGCAAAAATTATGTTAAATGTAATGTGATAGTGTATAAAATAGTTATATTTTTAAAGAATTTTGTAAATGTTTTAATTCAAATTAATAAATATCTATAAACAAACGTGTTTTACTCGACCACGAATGATTCTATTTAACAACTATCTTAAAAAATGCACTTTTTCTGATTTTTGGGAGGTCCTTATTGGCGTCGTTCTAAATTGATCTATAAAGGCACCTAAATATTGCACTCATGCGAAACATTTTTGTAGTAACTTTGGGCGTGGTACAACTTCTCATAAGTGACGGCGCTTTTTCCGACGAGTTTTTGATGTCGTATATGATTGTTTTTCGACTAGTGGGGAATTCTCAATAAGAGTCCCCAAATTCAAAAATGTTGGCAGGGTATAGTGTCATAAGAAATCGTCAGGCAGTAAATATTTATTACTATTGGAGCATTTCCCATACATTAAAAATGGCAAGAATTTCACTTCTTTTCTGTGATTGTTTTTAAACAGCTGATGACAGTGTTGCATATTTTTTGGAGATGTCCTGGATAAACGAGTAATCTGTTTTCTTTTTAGTCTTCACGGCTTAGGGTATCCAGTGCTAAAAAGAAAACACCTATGACGGCGTTTAAAGTAAACAAGAAATAACATTTTTTGAGGAGCTATGTTCCCTGGCCAACATTAGAACCCTGCAAACTATCAAAAAGTGATTTTA
>PGFW01026312.1:51357-64068 GCA_003123925.1 Haematobia irritans
TTGTTAAAATCAACAGTTAGAACAATAAGGAACTGTTTCAGTTTTGACAAAATTCTATAAAATAAAATTTTGAGGAATTTTTTATAGAAATAAAATATTGAGACAAATTTTCTATAGAAATAAAATTTTGCAAAAATTTTCTATAGAAATAAAAATTTTGCAAAAATTTTCTCTAGAAATAAAATATAGACAAAATTTTCTATATAAATAAAATTTTGCAATGATTTTCTATAGAAATAAAATTTTGAAAAATTTTCTATAGAAATAAAATTTTGCAAAAATTTTCTATAGAAATAACTTTTGCAAATATTTCTATAGAAAATAAAATTTTGCAAAAAATTTTCTATAGAAATAAAAATTTTCTATAGAAATAAAATTTTGCAAAAAAAATTTTCTATGAAATAAAATTTTCTATAGAAATAAAATTTGCAAAAAATTTTCTATAGAAATAAAATTTTGAAAAATTTTCTATAGAAATAAAATTTTGCAAAAATTTTCTATAGAAATAAAATTTTGCAAAAATTTTCTATAGAAATAAAATTTTGCAAAAAATTTTCTCTTAGAATAAAATATAGACAAATTTGCTATAGAATAAATTTTTGCAATAATTGTTTATAGAAATAAAATTTGAAAAATTTCTATAGAAATTAAAATTTTGCAAAAATTTATGTATATAAATAAATTTTTGGCAAAATTTTGTATAGAAATAAAATTTTGCCAAAATATTTTCTATAGAAATAAAATTTTGCAAAAAGTTTCTAACATAGAAAAAAAATTTTGCAAAAATTTTCTATAGAAATACTAAATTTGCAAAATTTTCTATAGAATATAAAATTTTGCAAAAATTTTCTAAGAAAATATTAATTTGCAAAATTTTCCTATAGAAATAAGATTTTGAAAAATTTTCTATCAGAAATAAAGATTTTGAAAAATTTTCCTAGAGAAATACAAATTTTGCAAAAAAAAATAAAATATTGAGAAAATTTTCATATAGAAATAAATTTTGCCACCAATTTTCTATAATGAAAACAAAATTTTGCAAAAATTTTTGTAGAAATAAAATTTTGAAAAATTTTTCTATAGAAATAAGATTTTGAAAAATTTTCTATAGAAATAAAACTTTGCAAAAATTGTTTATAGAAATAAAATATTAACAAAATTTTCTATAGAAAAAAATTTTGTAAAAATTTTCTATTAGAAATAAACTTTTGCCAAAATTTCTTCTAACAGAAATAAAATTTTGCAAAGAATTTTCCTATAAAATTAAATTTTGCCAAAAATTTTCTTAGAAATACAAATATAGACAAAATTTTCTATAGAAATAAATTTTGAAAAACTTTATTATAGAAATAAAATTTTCGAAAAATTTCTATAGAAATCAAATTTGCAAAAACTTCTATAGAAATAAAAATTTTGCAAATATTTTTCTATAGAACTAAAATTATGCAAAAATTATTCTATAGAAATAAAATTTTGAAAAATATTTCCTATAGAAATAAAATTTTGCAAAAATTTTCTATAGAAATAAAAATTTCGCAAAAATTTTCTATAGAAATAAAATTTTGCAAAATTTTCTATAGAAATAAAATTTTGCAAAAATTTTCTATAGAAATAAAATTTTGCAAAAATTTTCTATAGAAATAAAATTTTTGCAAGAAATTTTCTATAGAAATAAATGCAAAATTTTTACAGAAATAAAATTTTGCAAAAATATTTCTATAGAAATAAAATTTTGCAAAAATTTTCTATAGAAATAAAATTTTGCAAAAATTTTCTTTAGAAATAAAATATAGACAAAATTTGCTATAGAAATAAAATTTTGCAATAATTTTCTATAGAAATAAAATTTTGAAAAATTTTCTATAGAAATAAAATTTTGCAAAAATTTTCTATAGAAATAAAATTTTGCAAAAATTTTGTATAGAAATAAAATTTTGCAAAAATTTTCTATAGAAATAAAATTTTGCAAAAGTTTCTATAGAAAAAAAATTTGCAAAAATTTTCTATAGAGATAAAATATAGACAAAATTTTCTATAGAAATAAAATTTGAAAAATTTCTATAGAAATAAAATTTTTGAAAAAATTTCTATAGAAATAAAATTTTGAAAAAATTTCTATAGAAATAACAATTTTGCAAAAATTTTCTATAGAAATAAAATTTTGCAAAAATTTCTATAGAAAAACAAATTGCAACAAATTTTTCTATAGAAAAAAAAATTTGCAAAAATTTTCTATAGAAATAAATTTTACAAAAATTTTCTATAGAAATAAAATATAGACGAAATTTTCTATAGAAATAAAATTTGCAAAAATTTTCTATGGAAAAAAGAATTGAAAAAATTTTACTATACGAATAAAAAAAAAATTTCTATAGGAATAAAAATTTTACAAAAATTTCTATAGGAATAAAAATTTTACAAAATTTTCTATAGGAATAAAAATTTTACAAAAATTTTTCTATAGAAATAAAAATTTGACAAAATTTTCTATAGAAATAAAATTTTGACAAAATTTCCTATTGAAATAAAATTTTGACAAAATTTTCTATAGAAATAAAATTTTGAAAAAATTTTCTATAGAAATAAAATTTTGCAAAATTTTCTATAGAAATAAAATTTTGCAAAAATTTTCTATAGAAATAAAATTTTGACAAAATTTTCTATAGAAATAAAATTTTGCAAAAATGTTCTATAGAAATAAAATTTTGAAATAATTTTCTATAGAAATTAAATTTTGACAAAATTTTCTATAGAAATAAAATTTTGACAAAATTTTCATAAAAATAAAATTTTGCCGAAATTTTCTAAAATTTTTTTTTTTGAAATTTCCATTACATATTTTATTTGTTTTTGCTGTGGTTTATACCAGGGCTGTGGAGTCGAGTCAGTTTTGCTCGACTCCGGCTCAGACTCCAGCATTTCTTATTAGCCTCGACTTCGACTCCGGAGTCGACTCCAGGTGGTGTACCTAAATCTCATTTTAACAGTATTCCAATTGTAATTTTAAGGTGTAGTGTTCCAAAAATAGACCGATATAAGTATTCTATTTTGCCATATGTGTTTATATGTCCTAAAGAACCCTAATTTAAAATTTTGATAATCTCAGCATTTCAGAGATGTAAAGAACTTTACATTTTAATGTCAGGCCAAAAAAATTAAAATACGACACAAGACCATATCAAAATATGGGTAGATAACAACAATCTCCAGAATATGTATTTATAAAAACAAAAAATTTCAAAAAATTGATTAGGCTTCCAGAAGTTTAAGAAGTAAAATCCTGGTATTAATCTATATAGGCATTTTATAAAAAATAAATCTATTTAAAAAAGAAAAATACACAGAAATCAAAATGTCGGGCTAATCAGATAGAAAGTTTAGATGTTAAAAAATGTAATGTGCCGGATATTAGAAAACAAACATAACTCCAAAATTAGGATGGACGCAATTTTAATAATCACTACCATACAACAGATGGCAGGAATAGCTGGACAGTTACGAATATTGTTTCTATAGAAATAAACTGGTAAAACATCATATTATAAATGTCTATCAGTTATGGACATTAGATGAAACAAGATCATTGGGCAAAGACCGGCTCAGATGGCACGTTGGCAGAGGTTTAATTAAAATTTACATGCTTCGCAAGGACATCGAGTGTATAATCGAAGATTTCATTTTCTAAAATATCGACGAAATTTTCTATGAAAATAGAATTCTTACGAAGTTTCTGTAAATATAAAATTACGACGAAATTTTAAAAAATCCAAGAAAAAATTCTATAAAATTTCGACCAAAAATATTTTCAACGACATTCTCTATAACTATTTTGGATTTCCAACTCACCTTTACATAGATCATATTCGCATTAACGCAGCACGCAAAATTCGATGGCAATGTCCACGGAGTTGTGGTCCATATCAAGAAATATGTATTTTCATTTCCCACGGCTTCCAGAGCCACAACTACACAAGGATCAACAACTTCTTTGTAATTTTGACCCGACTCGAAGTTAGACAAAGCCGTAGTACAGGTTGTTGAATAGGGCATCACCTTTACACCTTGGTAAACCAGACCCTTATCGTATAGCTGCTTGAAAACCCACCATATTGATTCCATATACCAAGGATATAGGGTTTTGTAGTCATTTTTGAAGTCAATCCATCTGCCCATACGAGTGATAATATTTTCCCATTCATTAGCATAACGCATCACGATTTTACGACATTCAGCATTATAGGCAGAAATTCCCATTTTTGCCACATCTTCGGGTCCCTTGATGTTTAAAACTTTGTCAATTTCAAATTCGACTGGTAAACCGTGACAATCCCAACCAAAACGGCGGTCGACATGATAGCCTTGTTGATAAGCATATCGAGTAACAATATCTTTGATAGTACCAGCCAAAATATGGCCATAATGCGGAAGTCCCGTTGCAAATGGGGGGCCATCGTAGAAGGTGTATCTGAAATGAGAAAATGCACATGCTAATTACTAATATTCTGACAAGAAACCCCCCCACACACCACACTTGCATACACCGATTGCATTGAGAAATTCACACATGATGCAATTCTTGTTGTTTTTTACAATTGCAAACCATGTGCCATGTGGTTAGAATCTTATTACAACTTACTTGGGTTTCCCTTTGGACAATTGCATGCATTTTTCGAATGTTTTATTAGTCTTCCAGTCATTTAGAACATTTTCCTCTTCAGCTGGAAATGAAATGTTTTCTGACACGCGGCACACATCTTCTCTGGTCAATCGTTCGGGTGAAACACTGTTGTTTTTATTTACCACCATTACTTTGCTGTATTCTGAAAAAATTGATAACAATGTTTATTTACACTTAGGTGAAAATAAAAGTTTTATTTTACATTCCAGCGATCCGTAAATTTAAATTTAGCCAACAATTGTTGGACCAAAATTTTCTATAGAAATAAAATTTTGGACAAAATTTCTAAATAGGAAATAGAAATTTTGACAAATTTTCTATAGAAATAAAATTTTGACAAATTTTCTTATAGAAATAAAATTTTCTATAGACATAAAATTTTGACAAAATTTTCTATAGAAATAAAATTTAAAACAAATTTTCTATAGAAATAAATTTTGAACAAATTTTCTATAGAATAAAATTTTGACAAATTTTTCTATAGAATAAAAATTGACAAAATTTTCTATAGAATAAAATTTTGACAAATTTTCTGTAAAACAAAATTTTGACAAATTTCTATAAAATAAAATTTTGACAAAATTCTTCTTAATAGAAATAAAATTTTTACAAATTTTCTATAGAAATAACAATTTTGACAAAATTTTCTAATAGAAGATAAAAATTTTGACAAAATTTTCTATAGAAATAAAATTTGACAAAATTTTCCTATAGAAATCAAATTATGACAAATTTTCTAAAATAGAAATAAAAATTTTGGACAAAATTTTTTCATAGAAATAAAAATTTTGACAAAAATTTTTCTTGATAGAAATAAAATTTTGACAAAATTTCTTAAGAAATAAAATTTTGACAAAATTTTCTATAGAAATAAAATTTTGACAATATTTTCTTATTAGAAATAAAATTTTGACAAAATTTTCTATAGAAAATAAAATTTGACAAAATTTTCTATAGAATCCAAATTTTTGACACAAAATTTCTATAGCAATATAAATTTTGACAAAATTTTTATAGAAATAAATTTTGACAAAATTTTCTATAGAAATAAAAATTTTGACCAAATTTTTCTATAGAAATAAAATTTTGACAAAATTTTCTATAGAAATAAAATTTTGACAAAATTTTCTATAGAAATAAAATTTTGACAAATTTCGTATAGAAATAAAATTTTGACAAAATTTTCTATAACAATAAAATTTTGACAAAATTTTCTATAGAAATAAAATTTTGACAAAAAATTTCTATAGAATAAAATTATGAGCACGAATTTTCTATACGAAATAAAATTTTGACAATTTTCTATAGAAATAATGATTTTGTACAAATTTTCTATAGAAATAAAGATTTGAGAAAATTTTCTATAGAAATAAAATTTTGACAAAATTTTCTATAGAAATGAAAATTTTGACAAAATTTTCTATAGAAATAAAATTTGACAATATTTTATATCAGAAATAAAATTTTGACAAAATTTTTCTAAGAAATAAAAATTTTGAAGCAAAATTTTCTATAGAAATAAATTTTGACAAAATTTTTCTATAGAAATAAAATTTTGACAAAATTTTTCCTATAGAAATAAAATTTTCCTATAGACATAAAAATTTTGACAAAATTTTCGTATAGAATATTAAAAATTTAAACAAAATTTCTATAGAAATAAAAATTTTTGACAAAATTTTCTAAAGGAATAAATTTGAACAAAATTTTCTATAGAAAAAAAATTTGACAAAATTTTCTATAGAAATAAATTTTGACAAAATTTCTGTAGAACTAAATTTGACAAAATTTTCTATAAAAAATAAAAAATTTTGGACAAAATTTTCTATAGAAATAAGATTTTGACAAAATTTTCTATAGAAATAAATTTTTGACGAAAATCTTCTATAGAAAATAAATAATTTTGACAAATTTTCTATAGAAATAAAATTTTGACAAAATTTTCTATAGAAATCAAAATTTTGACAAAATTTTCTATAGAAATAAAATTATGACAAAATTTTCTATAGAAATAAAATTTTGACAAAAATTTTTTAAGAAAATAAAATTTTGACAAAAATTTTCTATAGAAATAAAATTTTGACAAAATTTTCTATAGAAATAAAATTTTGACAAAATTTTCTATAGAAATAAAATTTTGACAACTATTTCTATAGAAATAAAATTTTGACAATATTTTCTATAGAAATAAAATTTTGACAAAATTTTCTTATAGAAATAAAATTTTGAACAAAATTTTCTATAGAAATAAAATTTTGACCAAAATTTTCTAATAGAAAAAAATTTTGACTAAATTTTCTAGTAGAAATAAAAGTTTTTGAGACAAAATTTTCTTATAGAAATAGAAATTTTGACAAAATTTTCTAATAGAAATAGAAATTTGACAAAATTTTCTATAGAAATAAAATTTTGACAAAATTTTCTATAGAAATAAATTTGACCAAATTTTCTATAGAAATAAAATTTTGACAAAAATTTTCTCACATAGAAATAAATTTTTGACAACATTTTCTATAGAAATAAAATTTTGACAAAAATTTTCTATAGAAATAAAATTTTGACAAAATTTTCTATAGAAATAAAATTTTGACAAAATTTTCTATAGAAATAAATTTTGACAATATTTTCTATAGAAATAAAATTTTGACAAAATTTTCTATAGAAATAAAATTTTGACAAAATTTTTCTATAGAAATGAAATTTTGCCAAAAATTTTCTATAGAAATAAAATTTTGACAAAATTTTCTATAGAAATAAAATTTTCTAATAGACATAAAATTTTGACAAATTTTCTATAGAAATAATAATTTAAAACAAAATTTTCTATAGAAATAAAATTTTGACAAAATTTTCTATAGAAATAAAATTTTGACAAAATTTTCTATAGAAATAAAATTTGAACAAAATTTTCTATAGAAATCAAAATTTTGACAAAATTTTCTATAGAAATAAAATTTTGACAAAATTTTCTATAGAAATAAAATTTTAACAAAATTTCTTAGAAATTAAAATTTTGACAAAATTTTCATATAGAAATAAAATTTTGACAAAAATTTTCTATAGAAATAAAATTTTGTACAAAATTTTCTATAGAAAATAATTGTGACAAAATTTTTCTATAGAAATAAACATTATGACAAAAATTTTTATAGAAAATAAAATTTTGACAAATTCTTCTATAGAATAAATTTGACAAAAATTTTCTATAGAAATAAAATTTGCAAAATTTTCTATAGAAAATAAATTTTGACAAATTTCTAATAGAAATAAACATTTTTGACAAATTTTCTATAGAAATAAATTTTAGACAAATTTTCTATAGAATAAAATTTTGACAAAATTTTCTATAGTAAATAAAATTTTGACAAAATTTTATAGAATAAAATTTGACAAAATTTTCTAATAGAAATAAAATTTTGACAAAATTTTCTATAGAATAAAATTTTGACAAATTTTCTATAGAAATAAATTTTGAAAATTTTAATAGAAATAGTAAATTTTGACAAAACCTTTTCTATAGTAAATAGGAATTTTGAACAAAATTTGTATAGAAATAAATTTTGACAAAATTTTCTATAGAAATAAAAATTTTGACAAAATTTTCTATAGAAATTAAAATTTGACAAAATTTTCTATAGAAATAAAAATTTTGATCAAAATTTTCTATGTAAAATTTTTTTTTGACAAAATTTTTCTAAGAAATACAAATTTTGATCAAAATTTTCTATAGAAATAATAAATATTTGACAAAATTTCTACAGAATAAAAATTTTGACAAGAATTTCATAATAAATAAAAATTTCGAATGAATTTTCTATTAAAAATAAAATTTGACAAATTTTCTATAAAATAAAAATTTCAACGAAATTAACTATAGAAAATCAAATTTTGAATTAAATTTCTAAGTAGAATAAAATTTTGTAGCAAAAATTTTCTATAGAAATAATTTTTTCTTTTTTAATTTTCCTTTAAAAAATCAAATTTTGATCGAAATTTTCTATAAAAATCAAATTTGACGGAAATTTACTATAAAATAAAATTCCACCCCAACAAATATTCTATAAAAATAAAATTTTCTATAAGAATCAAATTTTTACGAAATATTCTATAAAAATAAAAAAATCAAATTTCAACCGAAATATTCGAAAAAATCAATTTCAAATGAATTTTTCTATAAATAACAAATGTCAACAGAATTTTTATATAAATCAATTACAGCAAAAAATTTCTATAAAAATCCAAATGGTTGACGGTAATTTTCTATAAATATGAAAGTTTTGGCGGGAATTTTTATATGTATAAAAATCAAATTTCAGCAAAATTTTCTTATAAAATCAATGGTGGGCGGAAATTTCTATAAATATCAATTTTGACAGAATTTTCTATAAAAATTCAAAATTCGGTAAAGATTTCTACAAAAATATCAAAATTTCTACCGAAAATTTTCTATAAAAATCAAATTCTTCGTAAACGTAAATTTTGAGAACAAAATGTCGATGATTTTGTTTTTTAAATCAAAATTTCAATGAAATTTTCTTTAAAAAATTAAATTTTGTCGAATTTCGACAAATTTTCTATAGAAATAAAATATCGACGAATTTTCTATGCAAAATAATTCTTATACGCAGTTCTGTAATATAAAAATTACGAACGAAATTTAAAAAAAATCCAAGAAAAAATTCTATAAAATTTCGAACCAAAAATATTTTCAACTGACATTCTCTATAACTATTTTGGAATTTCCTCAATCACCTTTACATAGTCATATTCGCATTAACGCACGCACGCAAAATTTCGATGGCTAATGTCCACGGAGTTGTGGTCCATATCAAGAAATATTATTTTCTTCGCCTACGGTTCCGAGGCACAACTAACACAAGGATCAACAACTTCTTTTGTAATTTGACCCGGACTCGAAGTTAGACATAAGCCGTAGTACAGGTTGTTGCATAGGGCATCCCTCTTTACACCTTGGTAAACCAGACGCCTTATCGTATAGTGCTTGAAAAACCCACATATTGATTCGCAATATACCAAGGATAAGGTTTTGTAAGTCATTTTTGAAGATCAATCCATCTGCCCATACGAGTGATAAATATTTTCCCATTCATTAGCATAACGCATCACGATTTTTACGACATTCGCATTATAGGCAGAATTCCATTTTTGCCACAAATCTTCGGGTCGCCTTGATGTTTTAAAACTTTGTCCATTTCAAATTCGAACTGGTAAACGTGACAATCCCAACCAAAACGGCGGTCGACACTGATAGGCCTTGTGATAAGCATATCGAGTAACAATAATCCTTTGATTAGTACCAGCCAAAATATGGGCCATAATGCGGAAGTCCGTTGCAATGCGGGGCCATCGTAGAAGGGTATCTGAAATGTAAGAAAATGCTACATGCTAATGTACTAATATTCTGACAAAGAAACCCCCCCCCGCCCCCCACACACACTTGCATACACGCGATTGGCATTGAGAAATTCACCCATGATGACAATTCTTGTTGTTTTTTTACGCAATGCAAACCTGTGCCATGTGGTTAGAATCTTATTACAACTTACTTGGGTTTCCCTTTGGACAATTGCATCATTTTTCGAATGTTTTATTAGTCTTCCAGTCATTTAGAACATTCTCCTCTCAGCTGGAAATGAATGATGTTTCTGACACACCGGTGCAAGCACTTCCGGCGGCACACATCTTTCTGGTCCATCGTTCGGGTGAAACACTGTTTGTTTTTATTTACCACCATTAGTTTGGCTTGTATTCTGAAAAAATTGATAAACAAATGTTTATTTACACCTTAGGTGACAAATAGTTAATTTTTAGCATTCCAGCGATCCGTAAATTTAAATTTAGCCAAACAACTCCCTCACACCTTTGTAGTAACCTAGTTCTTTTCATTCAAATTCTATCCTAATTTCAAAAGCGTTCCATCGTCCCCTCACCACATTACGAGTTCGTCTTTGACAAACGAAGATCTTCACAACCAGTGCCGATGCATTGTTTTTGAATGATGTGTTGCGGGTTTTGCGATGGAGCGCTTTTATTAATACAGCTGGCGTAAATAATAGGGCTTTTTCTTTTTGCACTGGATACACAGCATTTGTATGCTATCCAGAACAATCGTTGCACCTGGTGTTCTATCCGAACATCTCATCAGTGCAAAGTCGCTCCGATCTGCCAGATTGTGTTTTGATAAAGTGAAGCTTCATCATTCACGATAAGCAACTTTAATTGTGACTAATTTATCGAAAAACTTGTAATTCAAAGGTGGTCGCTGCCAGCAGTTTCAAAGTTTCCATTTCAACCTCATTCGTTTACCACAGACTCGTAAATGTCACTTCAACCATCATGAAAAGGTTATAAAAAGTACATGGCAAGTAATTTGCGCATCCCTACTGTTAAAAAAGCCATTTTTTTTTGTGAAGCCAAGCGCAACAGCTGTTATATTTTAATTAAATAAAAGAAAATAAAGTTCTGAAAACAGTAGATTATACGCTTAAAATTGTGAAAGGTGATATTGGGTGAACAATTGGTGATTTTCCAAATGGAATAAAGTGATTGAAATATATAATATAATATATAAAACGCCGTGCCCGTCCATGGAATATAAAAACTGGTTGAATAGCGCAGCAACATGTAACTCGCTACTTGTAACTCAACATCATCATTAATGCAAAAATTATGTTAAATGTAATGTGATAGTGTATCAAATGTTATATTTTAAGAATTTGTAAATGTTTAATCAATTAAAATAATATCTAAACAAACGTGTTTTACTCGACACAATGATTCTTTTACAACCTATCTTAAATGCACTTTTTCTGATTGTTTGGAGGGTCCCTTATGGCGTCGTTTCACAATTGATCTATCAAGGCAACCTAATAATTGCACTCATGCGAAACATTTTTGTAGTAATTGCGTGAACAACTTCTCAATAGTGACGGCGCTTTCCGACGATTTTTGATGTCGTATGATTGTTTTCGACGTAGTGGGGATCTCAAAAGAGTCCCCCAAATTCAAAAAATGTTGCAGGGTATAGTGTCATAAGAATCGCGGAGCAGTAATATTTATTACTAATTGAGCATTTCAATACCATTAAAATGCAAGATTTCACTTCTTTTCTGTGATTGTTTTTAAACAGCTGATGACAGTGTTGCATATTTTTGGAGATGTCCTGGATAAACGAGTACTCTGTTTTCTTTTAGTCCTTCACGGCTTAGGGTATCCAGTGCTAAAAGAAAACAGCCCTATTGACGGCGTTTAAGTAAACAGAAATAACATTTTTGAGGAGCATGTTCCCTGCCAACATTAGAACCCCTGCAAACTATCAGAAAAAGTGAATTTTAAGTAATTGTAGAAGAATAATTGTGGTCAAGTAAAACACGATTGTGTAGATGTTTATTGATTTGATTAAACAATTAATATTTATAATAAATATAACATTTTCGTTTTCTCATCACATTTAACATAATTTTCTGGCATTAAATAAAAGAATTATGTTGAGTTTTAAGTAGCAAGTTACATATTGCAGCGTCTATCAGCCAGTTTGTTTATTTTCGATGGAGACAGCGTGTCTGGAAAAATGTTTGAAAAACGATCACTTTATTCTATTTGGAAAGTCGAAAATTGTTCATCATATACCTTTCACAATTTTAAGCGTAATATCTATGTTTTCAGAACTTTATTTTCGTTTTTATTTAAATAAAATATAACAAGCTTGTTGCGCTTGGCGTTTCACAAAAATAAAATGGCTCTCTAACAGTAGTGATGGCAAAATACTTTCATGTACATTTTGTACTTTTTGATATGCTTCCCCCTTCACAGTTCGCGATGGTTGTGGTGACATTTACGAGTCTGTGGTAGCGATGAGGATGAAATGGAACTTTGAAATGCTGGCAGGGACTTATAATAGAGTAGTATCCTGTTGTGTATTACTGTTAGTATATTAATGTTAGAATTAAGAGAATTGTTTTGAGTATATTTAAAATGTTGATTTAAGTAACTGTATAACACCTTTGTAAGGC
>PGFW01026332.1:4696-18183 GCA_003123925.1 Haematobia irritans
GACAACATTTTCTAAAGAATAGAATTTGACAAAATTTATATAGAATAGAATTTTTCTTTAGCAGAACAATTTCTTTAGATAAAATTTTGAAAAAATTTCTTAGAAAAAATTTTGACAAATTTATATAGAAATAAAATTTTGCAAAATTTTATTAAAGAATTTAACAATTTTGACAAATTTTTATAGAAACAATTTTGACAAAATTTCCTATAGAAAATAAAAATTTTTCGAAAATAATTTCTATAGAATAATTTATGAAAATTTCTATAGAATAAAATTTGACAATTTTCTATAGAAATAAATTTTGACAAAATTTTTATAGAAATAATTTTCACACAGAAAAATTTTTATAGAAATAAAATTTTGACAAAATTTCTATAGAAAATAAAATTTTGACAAAATTTTCATAGAATTAAATTTTCGAACAAAATTTTAGAATAAAATTTTGAAAAATTTTTTATAGAAATAAATTTTGCAAAATTTTCTATAGAAATAAAATTTGACAAAATTTCTATAAGAAATAAAATTTTTGAAAATAAGATTTTCTGTAATAGATTTTATAAAATTTTAAATGTTACATGCAAATTTCTTAGAATAAAATTTTACAAAATTTCTATAGAAATAAAATTTTACAAAATTTTCTATAGAATAAATTTTGACAAAAATTTCTATAGAATAAAATTTTTACAAAATTTTCTATAGAAATAAATTTGACAAAATTTTCTATAGAAATAAAAGTTTTGACAATTTTTAAGAGATAAACTTTTGACAAAATTTTCTATAATGAGAATAATTGAACAAAGTTTCTAGAGAATAAAATTTTGACAAATTTTATAGAAATAACATTTCGTAAATCTAGAATATTTTGATGTTCCATAGAATAAAATTTAACAAAATTGTATAGCGAGATAAAATTTTTAAAACAATTTTCTAAAAAAAATTGTCTGAAAAAAATTTTTCTATAAGCAAATAAGAGAATATTGACAAAAATTTACAATTAGAAATAAATTTTAAAAAAAAGATTTTTTTGTTTGGTAGACTTTTGGTAAAATTTCTCCCAATGTTAGTAGATTTTTTGGTGCATCGAGTGGCAACCATTTCCTGTAGAAATAAAATTTTTGACAAAATTTTCTATAGAAAATAAAATTTTGACAAAATTTTCTCTTATAGAAAGTAAAAATTTTGACAAAATTTCTATAAGAAATAAATTTTGACAAAAATTTTATATAGATAATAAAATTTTGACAAAATTTTCTATATAAATAAAATATTTGACAAATTTTCCTGTAAGAAATAAAAATTGAAACAAATTGTTTATCTAATTTCAAGAATAAAATTTTTGACAAAATTTTGTAGAATATTTTGCATTTTCTATGAATGGATTTTAGCAGCATTTTGCTGTAGAATAAAATTTTACTTAATGTTTCTATGAAATAATAGTTTTTGGATGCAACCCCATTTTCTGTAGAAATAAAATTTTGACAAATTTTCGTATAAAAATATTTAAAATTTTTCTGAGAAATACAAAATTTGACAAATTTTCTATAGATTAAAATTAAAAAAAATGTTCTATAGAACAAAATTTAAAAAATTTTCTATATACTAATAAATATTGACAACATTTCCTTAGAAATAAGCTAAATGAAAATATTTCCCATAGAGGTATTTTCAAAATAAGCATTTTTTTGTTTGGTATACTTTGGTAAATTTTTTCGAAAATGTAAATATTGACAAAATTGTCCTATAGAATAAACATTTTTCATGATATAAGATTTTTTGGTTTGATAGACTTTTTTGGTAAAATTTTCTCCAAATGTTCTGTAGATTTATTGTGGCTGAGTGCAACCATTTCTGTAAAATAAATTTTGACAAAATTTTCTATAGAATAAAATTTTGACAAAATTTTCATAGAAACTACAATTTGACAAAATTTCCTATAGATAAGTAAAATTTTCACAAAATTTTCCTATAGAAATAAAATTTTGACAAAATTTGTCTATAGAAATAAGTTTTGACAATTTTCTATAGTAATTTTGACAAAATTTTCTAGAGAAATAAAAATTTTGCAAAATTTATAGAAATCAATTTCGACAAAATTTTCCTAGAATATAATTTTGAAAATTTCCTATAGAATAAAGTTTGACAAAATTGATATAGATGTAAAATTTAAAAAATGTTCTAAACAAAATTGTGATAAAAAAATTTTTCTATAATAAATAGAAATTTCGAACAAAATTTCCATAGATTATAAATTTTGAAAAAAAAAGAGTTTTTGTTTGGTAGACTTTTGGTAAAATTTTTCCAATTGATGTAGATTTTTTTTGGCTCGAGTGGCAACCATTTCTGTAGACATAAAATTTTGACAAAATTTTCTATAGAAATAAAATTTTGACAAAATGTTCTATAGACAATAAAATTTTGAACAAAATTTTATATAGAAATAAAAATTTTGACAAAATTTAATAATAGACTGCTAAAATTTTTGAACAAAATTTTCTATATATAATATAATTATGTGACACATTTCCTTAGAAATAAAATATTGACAAAATTGTCTATAGAAATAAAATTTTTCAAAATAAGATTTTTTTGTTTGGTAGACTTTTGGTAAAATTTTCTCCAAATGTTACTAGATTTTTTTGGCTCGAGTGGCAACATTTCTGTAGATAATATGAAATTTTGACAAAATTTTCAGATATATATAAAATTTTGACAAATTTTCTATAGAATACAATTTTGACAAAATTTTATAATAGATTAAATTAAAAAAAATGTTCTATATGAAACAAAATTTTAAAAAAAATGTTCTATTATAGAATAAAATATTGACACTATTTTCCTTAGAAATAACATATTGAAAAATTTCCAATAGAGGTAAAAATTTTTCAAAATAAGATTTTTGTTTGGTATACTTTTTGGTAAAGATTTTTTCGAATGTGTAGTAGATTTTTTTGGCTCGAGTGGCAACCCATTTCTGTAGAAATAAAATTTTGAGACCAAGTTTTCTATAGAAATAAAATTTTGACAAAATTTTCTATAGAAATAAAATTTTTGAACAAAATTTTCTATAGAAATAAAATTTTGACAAAATTTTCTATAGAAATGAAATTTTAACAAAATTTTGTGTAGAAATAAAATTTTGACAAAATTTTCTATAGAAATAAAATTTGTTGTTGTTTTTATTGCAGTTTAAAACCATACATTGACTAAACTACAAGTGTAGCTTAAACAACAGAGGAAAAGAATGTTTGTCAAATTTATTTGGGCAAAGCCCTATAGACTGCGAGATGGATGGTTCCGAAACGTGCGTCCATCCAACCATCTTGCAGTCTATAGGGCTTTGCCCAAATAAATTTGACAAACATTCTTTTCCTCTGTTGTTTAAGCTACACTTGTAGTTTAGTCAATGTATGGTTTTAAGCTGCAATAAAAACAACAACAATGCTTAAAGAACAAAACCAACAATAACAAAACAAAAAGAATACAGAAATAAATTGACAAATTTCTATGAACAAAATTTTAACAAGAATTCTTCTATAGAAATTCAAATTTTGACAAAATTCTATAGAAATAACATGTTTCTATACAAATAACATTTTGAAAACATTTTCTATAGAAATAAAATTTTGACAAAATTTTCTATGGAAATAAATTTGAAAAAAAATTTTCTATGGGAATAAAATTTTGAAAAAATTTTCTATAGAAATATAGATTTTGACAAAATTTTTATATATAATAAATTGTTGACAAAATTTTCTATGGGAATAAAATTTTTAAAAAAATTTTATAGAAATAAAAATTTTTCAAAAATAAAAAAAAATAAGCAAAATATTTTTTTTACTTAAATTTACTTAAATTTTCTATATAAATAAATTGTTGATCAAATCTTATAGAAATAAAATTTTGATAACTTTTTCTACAGAAATACCATTTTAATAAAATTTTCTATAGAAATAAAATTTTGACAAAGTCTTTAATAAAATAAGATTTTGAGAAAATTTTAAATATTAATAATATCTAGGAAAAGTTTCAATAGAAATAAACGTTTTCAAGAAAAATTTTCAATACACCCTCAAAAAAATCGTTTCTCTAACATATGTTCCAAACATATTTTGCAGGAAGCACAATATATTAATTGGATACTGCCGAAACATTAATATGTTTGTTTATGCGAACAATTATATATGTTTAGAAGCCATTTTGTGCCCCAAGAATATATATGCTTGGAGGAATTTTCTCCCCAAGAAGATTTGTGCTCATTCCCTCACATAATTATCACTTCCACGAAATTTTTTAGTTCTTGGCACCATTTTCTGTAATACAAACAATGTTGAAGAAATTATTAAAATTTTTAAATTTTTTAAAATTTTACCTTTCGCCTTGACGGAGAATCGAACCGGGAACCATGAATTTTGTAAGCTAACAATACTACCACTGGGCTACGTGGCTGTTATAAGTCACCCCAGTAAACTAATTATCGTTATAAGTTACATTTATATATTAGCATAGTTTGCAGCCGCGCCACGAGAACCCATGCAAACATAAAATTATTTAAAAGAACATACATTGTTGGAACCACTGGAGCAAGTGTTAGCATGTTCTGAGCTTGCATGCAAGCCTATAGTAATAAAATTTGGACAAAATTTTCTATATACATTTTTTACCAATCGAAATCACTATCAGTTTTCTTGTACGTTTACACCATTTGTTTAAGATTCCTCTAATATGTAAAAAATTATTTTCTTATAGTAGGCCGTATTTAAGTACAAAAACGAATATTAACAAATAGCCTTTGTTAGAATTTAACCCCATTCTAATATTTTCCCATACAACATTCTCTAGACACACAAGATTGAAACATATTATTCTTTTAGAATATAGAATAAACTAATATAGATAAATGTAATGTCATGGCTTCTTTTATGCGCTTTTAAGTCACTCATTTGTAAAATTGCCTATTTTCGTTCGTACGTCTGGTATGCTGGTGTGTTAAAAGTTCAAAGTCATGGTGTATCCCCAGTGCTTACGCAGCATTATCGTAAACGGCGAACAGACAGAGCAGATTCGCACATTCGCATATTGAATAATGAGAATGGTTATGGTGGCGATGATATGGCCATCAAATGTGTTGGCATATTGGCAAGAGCTGTTGCCATTCAATCGATTTTTAAGATGATAAGTTCAAATTAATAACACTCATACGCCCGGATGGCAGCGATTTTTTTTGTCGCTCACTAGACGCATGTGATTGAGTTTCCCCGCAATGGTCTAGACCCTAAGTGAGTATTATACAGCGGTTTTTTGTATGGATCTTCCGGTAATGTACTGCCATACTTTACCAATACCGTTCAGGTAATGAAGGTTTCGCATCTGTTTGTATGTGTGTGTGAGTGTTAGGATGATATGCTCTGGCATGCCTGCATTGGCGGCATTTCGAAGAACAGAAACACTTAATGCACTGGCATAAAATGACATTATGCATTAAACAATGTCGTAAATACTTAATTGTGTTTAATAATTGAGTTATTTTCCATTTTATTTGCGTTTATAGCTCACATATGCCATACACCAGCTATCCAACACAGTCATCTCTGGGAATTTGGCTAAAGTTGCCCCAGTCACTATACACATCTACAAAAGCTTGAGGCCTGATGCATTCCCCGTATAAGTGCAATGGCATGAAAACATGGAAAACAGAGTTACACTAGGGTTGGAAATGGAAAAAACGTTGACTCCTCATTTCATTTTTGAAGTACGAGAATAAAAACAAAATTACGTCAGGACTAACGGTGGATGAACCATTGTCAAAATTTTATTTCTATAGAAAATTTTGGGCGATTCGAACAAAGCTGACCAACAAGCAGTTTGTTAGCAAGGAATCAAGAAGTAGCCTTGATCGCAATTTGCCCAAGGGAAAAATAAAATTTAATTGTGTAATAACAAGCACAACCACCAACTTAATTCAAATATGCGCTCCCTGTTTAAAATAGCGCGCTCCAAGCTAACTAAAACACATATATGTTTATAGGCTATTTCTTAAATTAATTATATGTTTGCATCCAAGCATATTATATTTGCAAACAATTTTATGCTCCCAAAACATGAATATGTTCTTAAATATTAAACATATATGTCCAAAACATGTTCATGCTATGTTTTATGCAACATTATAATGCTGCAACTCAAAAATAATTGATGTTTAAAAATTGTGTTCAAACATATAATGTTTATAGCCCAAACATATGAAAAGCAGTCTTTTTATCCGTGTGGATGTACTAAATTAAAAAATTCTATGATAATTTTGTCAAATATAATAATTTTTATAATTTTTTTAAATGTAATAATAACGCCTGTCTGAAACGTTTGACTTCAAATATTTTTCAAAAAATTCACAATTTTTCCAGATTGGATTTAGGATTTTTTTTTCGACCAAAATTTCGTGCGTTTTTTAACCTATTTGCAACAAAAAAGTTAACATTACCCTTAAAAATATGAAAAAAAAACTAGTATAAAAAATTGAATTAAAAAGACTCGCTGTGTGTTAAAATAAAAACATATTATTTTGGAGGTACATCTTCTGCGAGAAGTGCTTTCTTTAAAGTGTGCCTCTTGAAGAGAACTTTCCAAATTTTTTGCGGGTGAATGTGAAAGGCCGCTAGTTCGTAAATCTCATGAAAAATATTTCTATGAATATTAGAAGGGGCTAATAAAATCTATGTCCACGCTTATACGGGGGGTCCGAGTCTCAGGGATTCTGTTTTTTTACACTAATGATGATTTTATTATTGATTGCGAAGAAGCCAAGAATTTCAGAAGTTATTTTTTTTTTTTTTAGATACATTTAGGGACACAAATCTTCTTTAAATTTGGGTTTTGAATACATACTTGATACTAGGGGTAAATTTTATAACCTATTACGTTTTTTTTCAGTTTTTTTTTCTCCATTTACTCTGATTTAAGAAAAGTTTTTACGACAACATCAATTTCAAATTCAATTATAACATTTTTTCTGTGTCCTTTACAAATCCCCTAATTTTTTAAATGCTTTTTAGGCTTTGTAGGCCGATATACAAAAGCAAAAACAAAACTTAAAAGACGATTTTCATTAAATCGAAGTAATTTTTAGAAATTATAAAAGCAATAGTTGACCTTAAGTCAACAAAATTTTCTAAATTTCATCGGTGAAATTAGTAAAAAAGTTAAATCGACTTTTGGACAAACCCACACAAAAAAATTTTTTTTTTTGATTCATTCGCGGAAATTAATTGATCCAATTACAGTTTTATATTCAAATGCTATTCAACCAACAGAAATGATAGTATGCAATTAAAAAATTAAATTGAAAGCTCAATTTACAAAATTTCTATTGGATTCCAACTAAAAAATTAATTGATATTATTATTTTTGTGTTTGATTTTTTGTTTCAAATTAAAAATTTGATTTGAATCATGTTAAATTTATTAATTGAATTTAGTTTTTAAAACTCAATTAAGACTTTAATGGAAACACATTTCGTGAATTTTTTTTCTGTGAAGTAACTAAACACTTTTATATCGAGAAATGGTCTCCTATGCCTAAGCAAAAAATCATAAAAGGAAAAAATGTGTAACCGGCCTCTTAAACGTATGAAAATGACTCCAGCTAGTTTTACATAAATTAATTAATGATTGTAAATTTTTTATACCCTCCACCATAGGATGAGGGGTAATATAAACTTTGTTCATTCGCGTTGTAACACTCGAAATATTGCTCTAAGACCCAATAAAGTATATATATAGTATATACGCATTGCGAAAATTGGTCTATAATATAATATATATATACTCCTGAAATTTCCCCACGACCCATATATATATATATATATATATATATATATATATATATATATATATATATATAATATATATAATATAATATATATATATATATTATATATATATATATATATATAATAATATATATATATATATATATATATATATACTATATATATATATATATATATATATATAATTATTATTATATATATATATTATATTCTGGGTCGTGGAAAATTCAGATGTCGTTCTAAGCTAATCGACTTTAAAGCTTGGCACAAAGTAGTTGTTTATTTGAGTGTAGGTCGGGATGGTATTTGAAAATGGGCGCATATCGGTCAAACCTTTTACGTATAGCCCCGCATTTTAAAACCACGCTCAGATATTGGCTTGCGGAGCCTTTTGGAGCGAGCAAAAATTCATCCGATCGCGTTAAAATTTAGTAGCATGGTGTAAGTATATGGTTTCTCATAACCGTGCAAAATTTGGTCGCACACATCGGTCGATAAATAAATATATCAGGCCCCATATTAAAGCGATCCCCAGATATGGCTTGCAGAGCCTCTAAGAGAAAAGCAAATTTTCACATCCGATCTGGCTGAAATTTCGGTACGTGGTGTTAGTATATGGTCTTCTAATAACCATGCGAAAATTGGTTCTAATCGGTTCCATAATTATATATATCCCGCCATATAAACCGAACCCCAGATTTGGCTTGCGGAGCCTGCTAGAGAAGCAAATTATACATTGTTGCTAGTATATGGTCTTTTAACAAACATTGAAAGAAATTGGTCCACATCGCGTTTCATAATTATATATTAAGCCCCCATATAACCGATCTCCCAGATTTGACTCCGAACCCCTTGGAAAGAGCAAAAATTCAACCGATTCCGGTTGAATTTGGATAGCGTTTGGTGTTAAGTAAATCATTTGAATATGGTCCTCTAACAACGCCATTGCAAAGATTGGTCCATACCGGTGCTTATTATATATAACGGCCATTTAAACTGATCCCCAGATTTGAACGCTCCGGAACTTATTGGAGGAGCAAAATTCTTCGACCCGGTTGAAAATTGGTACGTGGTGAAATTTGAATACATTGCGCTTAGTATATGAGCCGCTAACAAAACCATGCCAAAAATGGGTCCATAATGGGTCTATAGTTATATTATAGTCGATAACCCCAAAAATAATCTACCAAAAATTTTATTTCCTATTAGATAATTTTGTCAAAATTTTATTTCTATGTTATAGAAAATTTTGATCAAAATTTTATTACTATAGAAAATTTTGTCAACATTTTATTTCTATAAAAAGTTTTGGCAACATTTCGTTTCTATAGAAAATTTTGTCAAACTGAATTATTTACATATTTTAATCGGCTTTTTATTGTTTAATATTATATCTGTATGGACCTAAACTTACAATTGAGAAACACTTTGTTAAAAGTTTTTTAAAGATAACCTCGCATCGGCAAGTGTTACCGCAACCAATATTCGAATTGTGCCAGCCAGAGAAGGAATATGATCACCTTCGAACATGTTTTAAGAGCAAAATCTATTTTTTGGGTAGTGACCATGTAACATTGGTTTTCGCAACCTTGTTATTTTCTCTCGGAAAATCATGTAATCTGATTTTGGCCAAGCAGGTTATATTTGAGCGAGAAAATAACATTTTGTGACAAACATGTTACATGGTCACCATAGCAAAAATAACATTTTGCCTCTTGAAACATGTGTTTGAGGTGATTCATATTCCTTCTCTGCTGTGTGGATGAACAGTCTTTAGCTACAAGTTTTCTATGCAATCCATGGCTTGAGGCATACATAAGATTCGCCAGGCCTGCCGAACTTACGACCGTATATACTTGTTTTTAAAATATTCCATATTTATCCGTTAGAGGTGTGTCCAGTACTTCCATTTCAATACACTTTTTTTTTAGAATACACACATTGTTTATATACAATTTTGTAATTGCTTTAAAAAAGTTCTAATATTCCTAACCTTTGATCTGTGGACATGAGTTGTTGTCATACCGTGGAAATTTTATTGAAATCGATTTTATCTGTCACCGCATTAATGAATTTCCATAATAGTTAAAGCATGCCAACTCCATATTAAAATTGCTGACAATAACAAGTCACAAAACAAAACTAATAATGTGTTGAAAATTTGAAGAGAAAAAAACCTTAAGTGTAGACAGCCATTAATTGAATTTGAATATTGACAAATAGAACAAAAGACTAAGAAACAAACTTTGCATATTTTAATGTCAACAAAAATCTCAGTTCAATTGAACTCAGCCGAACTGAAGCATTAACTTATATGGCTATAGCTGGCCATATATTAGATTGTTTAGGGTGTAACATAAATCATATAAAAAAAAAACAATTGATAATTGACAATAATTATAAAATGTACGCATAATTTAAACCAGAGTTTATTTTTATCCAGGGGTTCTCTCTCATACTTTTTAAATGTGTACTCTTTGAAAATCAATAGTGGTTCTAAACAATGGATTTCACGATCGTTGATACTTAAATAATCTAATTCAATATTTAATAAAAAACGAGAACTTCATGTAACTCTAATATATGTATGTATTGACATTAAAGAACAAGTGAGTAAAAGTATTAAAGACGGGCGGGCCGACTGATTATCATACCCGTAAAACCAACCCCTAACTGAATAGTAAACATTGTTTGGTCGCGGTTTGAAAGGTATAGGATTGGAGATTAACCCGTAATTTGTTAAGAACATTAAGATGTACATAGTTTATGGAGTTTTTTATAACAATCTGAACAGGAAAATGTCTGATATTTAGGATGCTATAGTTTGATTTCTGAAGCCTTACAGATAGTTTTGGTATGCCAGTAATATTGCTTGCCATTATTTAAAAAAAGAGAGTAAAATCGCTCATTATGTTTGCGCGTAATAAATCCCAATATTTGTGCAAATCGGCCAATCTATATTTATGTAGCAAGCTACATGTATGGCCTTAATAGATCGTCCTAATACCATCAAAATTTAGAAATTTAAAGTAGCGTTGGTTAATAAATAAGAGTATTATGGCAAACTTTGGGAAAATCGAGCGTTGCATATTATATGGGAGCTATATCTAAAATCTGAACCAATTTTGGATAATATTTACGCAAGTTTTGAATTGATACCACAGAAGGTATATCTTGTGCTCTAAATTTTAGTAAAGATTCTGATAGTAAATGAGGCCTCTTATTTGGTCAAAATATGGCTTATTAGGGGCAAATTTTTTCAATAAAATCAGTGTAACATATACTAATATATGTTGGGAGCTATATTCTTACAATCTGAACCGATTTTGATAATATTTGGCAGGTTTGATTGATGCAAATCAGAAGTGTTATCTTGTGTAACAATCGGGTAATAAATTAAGGCTATTTTGCGTAAAAAAAATAGGGTTATTTAGGGCAAATTTCTGGAATCGGTCGATACATTTTATATGAGGCAGCTATGATTTCTAACTTCTTGAACCGCGTTTTAGATAATAATTTTGGCAGGTTTGGTTGATAACCACAGAATGTTACGTTTTGTTAAATTTGAATAAGATTGCGGTAATTAAATAAGGGTTTTGTAGCCAAATTCGGGAAAATCGGGCGATACATATATATATGAGAGCTATTCGTTTTGTTATTGTTGTTTTTTTTCTCACTTTAATCATTTTTGTTATTTTTGATTTCAGCTTAAAAGCCATGCATTGTACTAACTACAAGTGTGGCTTAACCAACAGGAGGAAAAAGAATGTTTGTCGAATTTATTTGGGCAAAGCCGTTAGACCTGGCAAGATGGTTGGATGGATGCACGTTTTGCGCGAATTTACGCACATTCCTCATCAGGCCTCCTCTACTTCTTCTAACACTGCCATCCACAAATCGAATTACTTAAGTTGTGGTAATTGCTTGCGATGGCAAAGGTTATCTAAAAACCTCCTTAACACCGTCTTTCTAAATTGTATGTAAGTCCATTAAATCAGAAAAAGATGCGATCAAAATACGCATATAATTCAGTTTGACGAAAATTTTCTATAAGACATAAAAGTTTGACAAACATTTCTATATAGAATCAAATCTTAAACAAAATTTTCTATAGATAATAAAATTTTTCACAAAATTTTCTATAGAAAAAAAATATTTTTTGGACAAAATTTTCTATAGAAATAAAATTTTGACAAAATTTTCTATAGAAATTACAAAATTTTTAAATAATCAAATTTTCTAAGAAATATAAATTTTAAACAAAATTTTTTTATAGAAAATAAAATTTTGACAAAATTTCTATAGAAATAAAATTTTATCAAAATTTTCTAAAAACTAAAATTTGACAAATTTTCTATATGAAATAAATTTTTGACAAAATTTTTTATAGAAAAAAAATTTCACCAAATTTTCTATAGATATAAAAATATTAACCAAATTTTTCTATAGCAAATAAAATTTTAAAAAAAAATTTTCTATAAAGAAATAAAAATTTTGGCAAATTTCTATAGAAATAATATTTTTAACAAAATTTTCTATTAGAAATAAAATTGTTAACAAAAATTTTCTATAGCAATAAAATTTAACAAAATTTTTCTATAGAAATAAAAATTTTGACGAAAATTTCATAATAAAATAAAATTTTGACGACATTGTCGATAGAAATAAAACTTTGAACAAATTTGCACAACTTTTTCTATAGGAATTAAAATTTGACAAAAATTTCTATAGCAAATAAAATGTTGACATAATTTTCTTAATAAGAAATAAAATTTTGACAAAATTTTCGTGAAGAAAATAAATTTTTCTGTTAAGAAAGAAATTTTTGACAAAATTTTCTATAAAAGTGAAATTTCGAAAAAAAATTTCTATTAGAAATTAAATTTTTATCAAATTTCTAAAGAAAATAAAATTTTAACAAATTTTCTAATAAGAAATATAAATTTTTTGACAAAATTTTCTATAGAAAATTAAAAATTTTTGAACAAAATTTTCTATAGAAATAAAATTTTGACAAAAATTTTCTATTAGAAATAAGAATTTTAACAAAATTTTTCTATAGAAATAAAATTTTGGTAGATTCATTATTTGGCTCGAGTGGCAACCATGATTATGAAACCGAATAAAATTGTAACAAATTTTCTACAGAAATAAAATTTTGGTAAGATCATTTTTGGCTTCGAGTGGCAAACCATGATCTATGAACCGAATAAAATTTTAACAAAATTTTCTATAGAAATAAAAATTTCGGGTAGACTATTTTTGGCTCGAGTTGGCCAACCATGATTATGAATCCGATATGGACCAATTTTTGTGTGATTGTAGATCGGCCTATATATAACATATAGACCAGATATGGACCAATTTTGGCCATATTACTAACACCACGTTTCCAAATTTTGAACCGGATCGGATGAAATTTGCCTCCTCCAAAGAGGCTCTGCATGGTCAAATGTGGAGAACGGTTTTATTTAAAATTTGGACATTAATTTTTCTTAATTAGAAATAAAATTTTTTTAATAAAAATTTCTATAGAAATACAATTTGTGGACATAATTTTCTATAGAAATAAAATTTTTATAAAAAATTTCTATTAGTAATAAAATTTTGAAAATTTTTTTTTGAGATAGATTTTTTGTATAGAAATAAAATTTTGACA
>PGFW01026337.1:7400-26804 GCA_003123925.1 Haematobia irritans
AATTTTGGCCCAAAATTTACTTGAATAATAGGAAATCTAATTTTGTTGTTGTCATTCTCGGTGAATATTTCTTTGAATATAGACATTTTGTATAAATTTTCGTTGACATAAAGAAATTTTATCAAAATTTCTTTAATAAAGGAAATTTTGTAAATTTTTTTTGTATGAATTTTTTTTTTCTTTTATATAGATATTTGCCAAAATTTTTTTGCTATAGCAAGTTTTTTATAAATATCTTTAATAAAGAAAATTTTTCCAAAGTATCATTGATAAAGGATTTTTTTTTTTATTTCTTTAATATGGAAATTTTGTCAAACTTTCTTTGAAAAACTTGAAATTTTTTTTCGAAATTTCTTTGTTAAAAAAATTTTGTAAAAATTTCTTTGATATAGGGAATTTTGTAAAAATTTCTTTGATATAGGAAATTTGTATAAAACATTTCTTTGATATAGGAAATTTTATCAAAAATTTCTTTTCTGTAGGACAATTTTAAAAATGTCTTTAATTATAGAGATTATTGTCAAAATTGCTGTGCGATAGGACATTTTTATCAAAATTTCTTTGATATGGGATTTTTTTTTTAATTAAATTAATGTATAATTTTATCAAAATGTCTTTGATATAGGAAATTTTGTCAAAATTTCTTTGATATAGGAACTTTAGTCGAAATTTCTTTGCTATAAGAAATTTTTACAAAATTTCTTTGATATGCAAATTTTGTCAAAATTTCTTTGATATGCAAATTTTGTCAAAATTGTTTGATAATGTAAATTTTATCAAAAATTCTTTGTTAAAGGAAATTTTATCAAATTTCTCTGATAAAGGAAATTTTGTCAAAATTGCTCTGCGATTCGGATTTTTTTTGATTAAGAAATATTGTCAAAATTAATTTAATATAGGAAGTTTTGTCAAAATTTTGCCTTATGAAATTTTTTCAAAATTTCTTTGATGTAGAGAATTATGTCAAATTTCTTTGATGTAGGAAATTCTGTCAAAACTTTTTTTCTTAATAAAGGAAATTTTGTCAAACATTCGGTGATATCAAAAATTTTGTCAAAATTTCTTTGACATACGAAATATTGTCAAACTTTCGGTGATTTAAGAAATTTTGTCAAAATTTTGTTGCTATAGGAAATTTAATCAAAATTTTATTTCTATCGGAAATTTTGTCCAAATTTCTTTTCTAGAGGAAATTTTCTCAAAATTGCCGCTTAGAAATTTTATTATTCTTCTACTTCTCCATCCTACCTCATAGACAAACGGCGGAACAAGAGTCGGAGCATTTGTTTGAAAGTGGAATATAAAAAGAACACATTAAGCATAAGTGTATTGCACAAAAACTTAGAGTGGAACATTGTGTCTTTTTTGTGTTGTTCTAAAGCCGCAGAGTTTTCCTTGAGAATGACGACTTATAAGGTCCCCACTTCAACTCCTGCTGTTACCGATGCTTATGATGATGACATAATGTGATCTGTTTGAAGGGGTTGGGGTCTTATGGATGCTACAAGCATCCTCGGTGTACGTGTACGTCTATGCCACCATTCTGACATAGAAAGGGTAGGCCACAGGAAGCATAGAAACAGCAGTCGAGTCGAGTCAAGTCGAGTCGAGTGAATAGTAAAGTACCCCTGGAGTGGAGTCGTGTCAAGGCAATGGAAATCGAGTAGTAGTAGTGATTGCATGTGATATAATTCATATTTGTGTCGCCATCCTTCTCTCCCTCTACTCCATCTTGGGGTATTATGATGAAGCATCCGTGTGGGTGTGCGGTTGGCAGAATATGACATGTTCAACAAACAATAAAGTAAAATTTAAGTTTTTTAACTGTTAAAAAAATGAAGTTTAAGGAAAAGATTTTAAAATGGTATGAAAATTCCCCAAAAAAATTAAGTTTTATTATAATTTGTAATGATGATTGAAAATTTTCCCGGCAAATTCCTGAGTGGCTCATATGCTGACAGGACAAACTGTAAGGTTTAACAAGTACAAATTTCTGATGTTTAACTATCCTATAAAAATAAAATATTTAGATAAAATTTTATTTTTGGAAGATAAAAAATTGAATTAAATTTGACAAACAATGAAGTTGAGACAAATCTAAAAGTCTGAAAATTTGCTATAAAAATTAATTTTATTAAAAATTTCGGTCAGCACCAAAAATATTTGCAAATTCAAGGAATAATACAAATTTTTAAAATCGGTTAAGGGACAACAATTAAAAGTAATTTCTTAGTAAATTCCTATAATAAATAAAATTATTAGGTAAAGATTTTTAAAGTTGTATGAAAATGGGAAAAAAATGCATGGTACTTAACCGGTAATGTCCGTATAATATAATAAAAATTTTAGTTTATGGAAGTTGATAAATTCTTTAAGTTTTTTACTGGAAAAATGGGAAGTTAAATAAATTTTAAAATTCAATATTATTAAAAAAAAATTAAGGGTTTATATTAACATTTTTAATGAGGAATGAAAAATTTCCCCCCAAAAAATTTCCCAGAAAAATTTAGGTTTAAGGATAAATTAAATAATTTCTGAGTAATTTCCCCATAAAAATAAAATTTTAATAGCAATCTTTCAGTTTATGGGTAGGAAAATTGATAATTCTTAAAATGAAGATTCCAGAATTTAGAAATTCTAGGAGAATTGTTCTATAAAACAAAATTGTATTAAAATTTTTTCTTTCATTCAGTCCAGCAAAATATTTCCCAAAAAATTCCACAAAAAATTCAACGGAAAATTAAAATTTCTGAGAATGAAGGACAAAATAAAATTTCTTTTAATTCCTATAAAAATAAAACTTAGGTAAAATTTTTAATCTGTAAAAATGAAAAATACCATTTTTCCTATAAAAATATTAAAATTATGGTTTTTTTGAAGTTTGACAAATGCTTTAATTTGTTAGTACGTAATTAATGGTTAAGGAAAAATTTTAAAATTTTGTAGGAATTTTCTCAAAAAAAAAATTAAGTTGTTTTTAATTAAAGATTATTAATAATGGAAAATGTTTCCCTACACAATAAATTCCCAGAAATTGTAAATTTTAAGGGGAAAATTAAAAATTTTCTGGAATAATTTCCTTATAACAATGAAAATTTGATAAAAATTTTTAGTTTTTGTGAAGATATAAAATTGAATTAAAATTTTTAGAAAATGATTTTAGACATAATCTAAAGTTTAGTGAAATTTTCTACAAAAAATTAGGATTTTATGTGAAAATGAATTCATCAACCGAAAATTATTCCAAAAAAATTCCATAAAAATTAAGTTTTAAGTTGAATTTAAATTGTTTTGGAATTAAAGGTTTAGGACAAAATATTAAAATATTTTCTAGGTTAATATCGCTATAAAAATATAAATATTAATAAAATATTCCCAAAATAAAAAAACAATTCCATAAAAATTAGTGTTTTAGGAAAATTTTTAATTGTTTAAGTTTAAGGAAAATTTAATTTTTAAGAAAGTTTAAGGACAAATTAAAATTCTGTGTTATATATCCTATAAAATAAAATTATAATAAAATTTCCAAAAAAATCCATAAAAATTAAAGTTTAAGGAAATAATTATTTTTGAAGAGAATTTTAGATCAAAATTAAAAATTTCTAGGTACCTATCCTTAAAAAAATAATTTTTAACAAATTTTATTATTATAGAAAATTTAAATTGCATTAAAATTTCAAAAAATTGTGGATGATTTTCTATACAATTAAAGGTAAATCTTTATTAAACTTTTCATTCACAATAGACATAGTATGATGGAGTGAATGTCGCAATGAAGTAACACTATCGATTTTACCATGTAAGGACAGTATTGCGCGGGCCAATAGCTCAATCGGGTCGGCTAGTTAGCGGAACACGTACATACAGACACATTTAATTTCAGTAATCCAAAAGTTGATAATAATTTTTTAATTCTTAGTTGGATCTTTCAGAATAAATTATTTCACAATATGATTGGTAACATCCGCTAAACATATGAATCAATAATACATGTCCACCCTAAATAAACTCTTTGCACATCAAATTGAATGTTGTAACTTTTAATAAATTCCACATTTATTTGCGATATGAATACATTTCACGATTGTCCTATATAGACATCTTTAAAAGTATTGATGAAGTAAATGGATTAATGATTAATCATCTCAAGCTTTGAATTACATTTTAAGAATTTTATTCAACAATAAGAACTATTGTTAAAAAAAACATATGATATTTTCTATAAATATCAAAGTCTTTGACATGTTTTATTAAAATGTTGTAACATTTCATAAGATGAAAAATTCTTATTAAAAAAATCATTTCTAAATTTGTGATTTCTATAGAAAAGAAAATTATTGTCTCTTTTCTTGTATGACATCCCTAATTTAAATCCCTGTTAGACAATTGGCGCACATGCCTTACCATTCATTCTCTTTCACGTGTTCTATGGTCAACATTTCATCCCTGTCACCAACCATCTATCCAATCCATCTATTGTGTCCAAATAGGATGTAATTAATTTCTCACAAAAAATTTTTGTGTGTTTTGTTGAAAGTAACATAAAACCAGATGACATTTAAAAGCAGAAGTCCCCGTGCCACACCACACATTCTTCATTCTTGTATTTCCTTGCTCTATATCATTGAAGCATCTCTCTGCATTAGAGCTTGTTCCTCACAACCAGTATGCCGTTGGGCACATGGTGGGAGATGTCAGTGGAATGGATGACTAAAAAGAAGATGTTGCATAGAGTACTCACAGTTATGTGTCAAACACAAAACAAATCACATTAACGATGGAGATCAAGGGAGACGACATGATGTCGACGTTTGGCAAAAGGCCAAACCAATGGCTTCATCATGACAAAAACCAAAAAAACAAACGAAGGGCAAAAATCCTGTGCTCTGTCTCTCCCGTATTTGTCTCCTAATGCAAAGAAATTTTAAAGCCCTTGCAAGTGACAAATGCTGTTGTTGTGTTTGTGTTCGTCCGTCTATGTGATTTTTTGTATTGTTTGACTTGGACTTACCATCTTTCTATTTGACAGTATTCTCCACGGACTTCTGCGGTCTGTATATCCTTTCCGCTACACAAGGCTTTACAATTGCTCCAACTCCTCCGAACAAGGCAGGAGGTTATGGCGGCTGGAGCCAGCGGCATACCATGCTTCCGCTGGATCCAAGCACAATTGACGCAACTAAACAGCACTACTCAGCTGCCCATCTTTATGCCCAAGGCCAGTTGGTGATAACTGAATTAGGAAAATTTATAAAATATTAAGTCAATTATTAACAATAGAGCACCATCTTTTACACTGCAATGTGCGAAAAATGTTTTTAGCGTTAATGAATAAAATCGGTGAATGTGATCTTGAAGTTAGTGATTAACAAACTAACCATGCATGCAATAAAGTTTCGAAATTATATTAAATAATTTTCATTCACAATATACTGCTACATGTTTGTAAACATGATTGATGAGTATTGATCGAAGTAATGATCCTATCATATATTAAAGAGCCAACACCAAAAATTATGCATATTAATCCAAGTATAATTTCACAATAGATTTATACCATAAATTTTTGACACTTATAGTTGAAATTAATGCACAATAGCACACCCTATTATTTTAGAACTACATTCAACGATTTCCCAATATAGAGTATGATTTTTTTAAAATTTAATTCAACAATAGTTTCGTTAAATTGTTTGTCAAACATAATGGCAGTTGACCGAAGCATGCATGTAATCAAATTAATTAAAAGCAAATCGAACCTAAATGATGCAATCTACTCAAGAGCCTGGAGATCAAATCATAAGTACTTTTCAATTATACAATAGAACCTAACATGATTTTCATAATGACTGACTATCATCTTATAACTATATGGTATGAAACTGTGTCGCCAGAAATGAATAGCGAACCATCTTCGTAGTTAAAGGTTTACACGAAGCATAATCAATCAAAAAGTTTAATATTTGAAGATTTTAATACATTTCATTCACAATAATCATTGTATTTTACTATACGTTGAGCTAATAACGATGTGGCCAATAAAATGAAATAAAAATCTACTCAAAGTCAACAATTAACTTTAAGTTCTAAAGTCAAGCCAAAAATTAAAACTTTTCATTCAACATAGATTAACAATAGTGAGTGTTCCACATATTGGCAAGTGCTTTCGGAAATTAGTAGTAACAAAAGTACATGATGCTACAAATGCACAGTCTATACACTGAAATGTACATTTCAAAAAATCATTCACAAAATAGTGTGTAATTTTACGAAAACAATAATATCTACAAATCACAAATATCCAAATATTAGTAAAAAGCAACATACTAAATAGAGCAATCGTTTAAAAGTCTCGAGTTATAAATTGAAAGCATTTCATCTCACAATAGGATCATTATCATTATGTGTAATGATATGATAATAGTGAACGTAATTCACAATAAGAGCACTAACATCTTGCGAAACATGTGGACCTGTAAATTTAGCGCAATTACGATGTGACTCGTAGCTCGTAATTAGCAATATGAAAAATTAAAAATAAAATTGGGAATTCATTCAAGCAATATGGGAATATCATATAAATAGTTGAATTAATTGCGAGAATGTCATCTCATGAATCTAAAGCAACATTATAGAATATAGATCTGCTCAAAACCTAAATAGCAAATTTATTTGGTAATTTCATTCAACAATAGAGATCTAGTTATTTACAACAATAAGGAGTGCGATATCGAAGATAATGGTTAGCAATTAGATACATATGATGTTATAAATTCACAAATCTTATAAGATAAGAGAGTTTTAAATTTTTATAAATTATCAAATTCACAATAGTAAGTGGAAACCACGTGTGGTGGCAATGTTAACGATGCCCGCCTGGCATACAGACAGATCGGTGGCTGTGATTCTGCTTCGACTACACCTGTGGTAAAAAGTTTTTTCAGATCCGATGATTTAATCCCATCCATCAGTAATAGCTGGTAGACCATTTCTGAGTGCTTCAAAGCTTCTCAATTGTTTCACTACAGATGTGCATGACGCCGTTCGGACTGCGACATAAAAAGGTGGTCCATTGGCAATTGATGCTTAACATGAGAGTCGGGTCAGCAACTCCAGTTGGATGAAGAGAAGAAGTTCACCACTTGTGGTATCACAAGTGGACTGGAATAGTCTAAGGATCCTGATACATTTCCGGTGCCTGCCACCTTAATCTAACCTAACCTAGTTCAAATAGTACCGTTTTATTGCAAAAATGAAAGATGAATGGGTTGATTTAATAGCCGATGTGATCATATACAGTGGAGAGCTTAACACCCATTAATTATGCGATTCCACTTAAATACCTAAAAGTTGAAGTTAAGGCATTTCAGTTCAACAATAGAGGATTATGTGTGAACGCGTCCAGCAAATGCGAAATTTCAAGACTAATATAAGCATCTCAATTTTTTGTTTTTATAAGTGATCAATAGTCTCAATCTTCATCATTCATCAATCCTTAACCTCTCATCGTGCCTCTTCATCATCAGATCATCGTCGTCCATCATCTTCATCGCATCGTTCTACTAGAATGCCGCTACTAGCTACCTCCGGTTGTGAGACTATTCCTGCGCCTTATTGTATGCATTCAGGGAGCATGAACTCCATTCACTCCAGGACCGACCAAACGTCCCGCTGTTGAAAGACAATAAAAAGGAAAAAAACAGCACGGCTAAACGTAAATAGTGCAAAAGGGATTTCCAATTGAAATGCGAAAGAAACATATGATGTGTAAAGCTATAGTAGTTATCGGCCCCACAGTGGGGGATATTAAAAAAAAAATTTAAGAATTATTTGAATATGGAAAAAATGGTTTTTAATGAAATCAGGAAATAATTTTCTGTGCACAAAAACGACGCATAAAGAAATTTTAGAGTATTGATAAATTAGCTATGAGGATACAAATTCGATAAATCTATTTTTTAACTAATTCGGACTGTTTGCTTAATATCAAGTGAAGAAGTCTGCAGTCGACTTTTTTGCATTTTACTGAACGGCTAAACGGCTTTGGTAATATTTTATGAGAAATCAATTAATCGTACTTTCATTGTCACCAAAAATGCGATTAAAAATACTCCTAAAGAATAAAAATCGAAAGTTGGATGTTGCCACAGTAGGAAAATTCCCTACACGTGGGAATTTGTCAAAATTTTATTTTTAATAGAAAAATTTTCTCAAAGTGTTTATTTATAGGAAAATTTTCCATCAATAAATTTCTTTTTATAGAAATTGCGAAAATTTTATTTTTATAAAAATTTTTCAAAATTTTATTTCGCAATAGAAATTTTGTACAAATTTATGTTCTAATAAGAAAATTTGTCAAAATTTAATTTCAAAGCACATTTTGTAAAAATTTTATTTCTAACAGAAAATTTTGTAAAAATTTTATTTCTAATAAGAAAATTTGTCAAAACTTTATTCTATATGAAAATTTTTGTAAAAAATTCTTATTTCCAAGAAAATTTTGTCAAAAATTTTATTGTTCTACGGAAATTTATGGTCAACATTATATTTCTGTAGAAAATTTTGATCAAAATTTTATATTCTATAGAATTTTTTGTTTAATTTCATTTCTAATAGAATTTTTGTTTAAAATTTATTCTATATGAAAATTTTTGTAAAAAGTTTATTTTTATAGATACATTGTTGTAAAAATTTATTTCATAGAAAATTTTGTTAAAATTTTATTTGCGTGTTTGTTGTTTTATAATTTCAGCTTAGAAAACCATACATTGACTAAACGCACAATTGTAGCTTAACCAACAGAGGATATGTGGTAATATCCAAAACGTGCGTCCATCCAACCATGCTGCAGTCCTATAAGGGCTTTGCCAAAATAAATTAGAAAAATGTTTGTCAAAAATTTTTATTTCAATAAATAGCAAATTCTTTATTTACAAGAAATATTGTAAATTTTCTAATAGAAAATTATTCGTCAAAAATTTTATTTCTATAGAAACATTTTGTACAAATTTTTTTCTGTGTAATTTTCAAATGTATTCAACAGAACTTTGTTAAAATTTTAATTTCTGATAGAAATATTTGTTGTCAAATATTTATTCTCAAGCAAGATATTTCTAAAACATTCTAATTTCGATAGAAAATTTATTCTCAGAAAATTTTCATTTCTAATAGAATATTTTGTTAAATATTGTTATTTCTATAGAATATTGTTTGTTAAATTTATTTCTAAAATTTTTATGTAAAATTTTATTTCTATAGAAAATTTTTCAGTCAAAATTTGATTTCTCATAGCAACGATTTTAAAATTTTATTTTTATGAGAACATGTTAGGTAAAAATTTATTTTGATAGAAAATGTTTTTCAAATTTTGAATTTCTATAGAAAATTTTAAATTCTTCATTTTTCAGAATTTATTCTATAGAATCAATTTTGTCCAAAATTTTATTTCTAATAGAAGATTTTATTAAAATTTTTATTTCGACTGATAGACTTTCAAAATAAAATCCGAAATGTGGATAGCCGAACAATTATTTTCGTAGTTTGTCAATAGATGTCCAGTGCTACCAATCACATCGTGTCACATCATGTCTGTTGTTGGAATGGAAAATATTTTAATCTTCATTTAACCAAATAAACCGCATAAATAGCTGTTGAAAACATGGAAATAATAATAAGAAATTTTGCTATATTTAAAAAAAATTGTATATAATAAATATAATTATAAAGTTTTTATAACCATTGAAATGCGAAGAAAAAATAGATGTGAATGCTATAAGTTATGGCCCCACAGTGGGGGATATTAAAAAAAAAATTTAAGAATTATTTGAATATGGAAAAAATGGTTTTTAATGAAATCAGGAAATAATTTTCTGTGCACAAAAAACGCACGCAATAAAGAAATTTTAGAGTATGAATTACTTACGGCGATACAAAAATCGTCGAAAAAAATCTGATTTTTAACATAATCGATCTGTTTGTCTTAATATCAAGTGAAGAAAAGATCCGTCGACTTTTTTCATGTACGAAACGGCTAACGGCCTTTTGTTAATTTTTTGAGAAAATCATTAATCGACTTTCCAATTGTCCACCAAAATCGTTAAAATACTCCTATAAAATAAAATCGAAAGTTGATGTTGCCAGCGAGTAGAAAAATTCCCTAACACGTGGGGAATTTTGTCAAAATTTAAATTTTATAGAAAATTGTTCCTCAGAAATTTTTATTTTTATTAGAAAATTTTCTCAAAATTTTATTTATAGAAAATTTTTTGTCGAAAATTTTTAATTTCCATAGAAAATTTTGTACAAATTATTAATTTCTATAGAAAATTTGTCAAAATTTTATTTTAAAAGCACATTTTGTAAAAAATTTTTATTTCTAACAGAAAAATTTTGTAAAAATTGTTATTTCTATAGAGAAAAATTTTTCAAAACTTTATTTCTAATAGGAAGAATTTTGATCATAAATTTATTTCTCATAGAAATTTTGTCAAAATTTTATTACTAACGGAATTTATGTCAACAAGTTTTAATTTTCTGTAGAAAATTTGTCAAAATTTTAATTTTCTAATAGAATTTTTGTGTTAAGAATTCATTTCGTATAGAATTTTTGTTAAATTTTATTTCTATAAAAAATTTTAGTAAAGGTTATTTTTATAGAACATTTTGTACAAAATTTATTTCTATAGGAAAATTATTGTCAAATTTTTGATTTCATAAAAAATGTTTTCCAATTTTTTCCTATAGAAATGTGTCAATTTTATTTCAATAGAAATTTATGTCAAAATTCTTTTTCTAAAGAACATTTTGTAAAACTTCTTTATCTTCAAATAGATATAATTTTGTCAAAATTATTCTAAATAGAAAAATTTTGTCAAATTTTTTCTATAAGAAAATGTTAAAATTTATTTCTATAGAAGAATTTTGTCAAAATTTATTTATCTAAAGAACATTTGTAAAACATCTTATTTCAATAGAAATTTGTCAAAAATTTTATTTATAAGAAAATTTGTAAAAATTTTATTTCTATAGAATTGTTTGTTTAAATATTATTTCTACAGAATTTTTTGTTTAAATTTTATTTCTATAGAAAATTTTGTCAAAATTTTATTTTTATAGAACATTTTGTAAAAATTTTATTTTTATAGAACATTTTGTAAAAATTTTATTTTTGTGTAGAAAATTTTTTGTCAAAATTTTTATTTCTATATGAGATTTTTTGTTTAAATTTTATTTCTGTAGAAAATTTTGTACAATTTTATTTCTATAGAAAATGTTGATCAGAAGAAATTTTTATTTCCATAGAAAATTTTATCAAAGAATTTTATATTCTATAGATATTTTGTTAAATTTTATTTCTAATCGAAGTTTTTGTTAAACATTTATTCATACAATTTTTTGTTTAAATTTTAATTTCTATAGAAAATTTTTGTCCAAAATTTTATTTTTATAGAAACACTTTGTAAAATATTTATTTCTATAGAAAATTTTGACAAAAATTTTATTTCTATAGAAAAATGTTGTCAAAATTTTTAAGTTTCTAAAATATGTCAAAGTTTTATTTCTATAATGAAATTTTTCTCAAAATTTTATTTACATAAAAAAGAGAACATTTTGGTAAAAATTTTATTTCTGTAGATAAATTTTCTAAAAATATTATTCTGTAGAATTTTTTGTTTAAATTTTATTTCTATAAAATTTTTTGTTTAAGAATTTTATTTCTATAGAAAATTTTGTCAAATTTTATTTCTTATAGAAAAGTTTTGTCAACAATTTGTAATTTACATTAGAAAATTTTGTCAGAAATTTATTTCACCATAGAAAAATTTGTAAATTTATTTCTATAGAAAATTTTGTCAAAAAATTTTTAATTTTTAAAGAAAATTTTGTCCAAATTTTATTTCTATAAAGAAAATTTTGTCTAACATTTTATTTCTTATAAGATAATTTTGTCAAATGTGTTTATATCCATAAGTAAAATTTTGTCAAAATTGTTATTACTATAGAAATATTTTGTCTAAATTTATTCGCTATAAAACATTTTGTCAAAATTTTATTTCTATAGAACGTGATTTTGTCAAAATTGTAATTTCTATAGATAAATTGTTGTCAAGAAATTTTCTACAGAAAAGTAAAAATTTTTGACAAAAATTTTTCTAATAGAAATACAATTTTGAAAATGCTTCTATAGAAATAAAAATTATTGACAAAAAATGTTTTATAGAATAAAATTTAGACAAAATTTTCTAAATGAAGTAATAAATATTTGACAAAATTTTCTATGGATATAGAATTTTTGACAAATATTCTATAGAACATAATAATTTAGACAAAAATTTCTATGAAATAAAATTTGGACAATAAGTCTTTAAAAATAAAATTTTGACAAAATTTCTATAGGAAATAAAATTTTTACAAAATTTTTCTATTGGAAATAAAATCTGGAAAATTGTTCTATGAAATAAAAATTTTGACAAAAATTTTCTATAGAAATAGAAATTTTGACAAATTTCTATAGAAATAAAATTTTAAAAAAATTGTTTTATAGAAACTAAAATTAAACAAAAAAGTTCTACAGAAATAATATATTTAGAAAATTTTCTACAGAAATAAAATTTTTACAAAATGTTCTTTAGAAAATAAAATGTTTTTGAGAAAATTTTCTATAAGAAATAATAATGTTTGACATAAATTTCTAATAGAAAATAAAATTTTGACAAAAACATGTTTCTATAGAAATTAAAATTTGTTCCCAAAATTTCTATAGAGAATAAAATTTTTACAAAATGTTCTATAAAATAAATTTTGAACAAAATTATTCTATTAGAATAAAATTTAAACAAAGAAATTGTAGTAGAAATAAGTTTAAACAAGAAAATTCGATAGAAAAAAAAAAAAAAAATAAAAGTATAAACAAAAAATTCTATAGAAATAAAATTTTTGATAAAATTTTCTTAATGGAAATAAAATTCTTTGACTAGAACGACCTTTCGTACTAATAGTAGAAGGATCTAAAATTGGTGTTGTGACAAAATAATTTGGTGTCACTAGCAGAAGAATAGAATTCTGTCGAAAAGCATAAAAGATTCTATAGACAATAAGGGAGGAAATTTCTTGACGAAGAACGTTCTACAAAAAATAAAATTTTTACAAAATGTTCTATATAAAAAAATTTTTAAGCAATTTCTAGTAAAAGATAAAATTGTGGACAAAATTTTTATATAGAAATTATAAATTTAAACACAAAAAAATTCTGTAGAAATAAATTCAAACGAAACAATTTCTATAGACGAAATATAAAGTGTTTAGCAAATGCTTTCCTATAGATAATAAAATTTTTGACAAAATTTTCTAATGAAAGTAGATTTACAAATGTTCTTAGAAATAACAATTTTGACAAAAATTTTCTAATAGAAATAAAATTTTAACATTTTCTATAGATAGAAAAAATTTGGACAAAATTTTCTAATAGAAATGAAAATTTTGACAAATTATGCTATTGAAATAAGATGTGTTACAAAATGTTCTTTTAAGAAAAAGAATTTTGACTATAAATTTCGTATGAAATAACAAATTTTGACAACCATGGTTTCTAATAGAAATAAACAATTAGAACATTTTTTATAGAAAATAAAATGTTGACCAAAAATTTTCCTATAGAAATAAAATCTTGTGACAAAATGTTCTATAAAAAATAAACCTTTTAACTAAAATTTCTATAGAAATAAAATTAAACAAAAAATTCTATAGAAATTGAATTGTTAAACAAAAAAATTCTATAGAAAAATAAAATTATTGACAAAATTTTCTACAGAAGATAAAATGTTGAACATAAATTTCGCGTAGAAATAAAATTTTTTGACAAATAAATTTCTATGGAAATAATTTATTTTTGAAGCAAAATTGGTATCACTTCCTCGTATTCGATGAAAATAACAGGTTGTTGCGACAAAAAGTTTGTCCTGGAGCTACTAGAAGATATGAAAGTTTGTTGACACGAAGAATTTTCTGTAGAAAATAAAATTTTTACAAATGGCTGATTAGGAAGCATAAAATACTTTTGACAAATTTCTATAGAAATAAAATTTGTTACAAAATTTTCTATGGAAATAAAATTTGACACAAAATTTTCTAATAAAAATAAAATTTGAGAAAATTTTCTATAAAAATAAAATTTTTGAGAACTTTTACTATAAACAATTAAACATTTTGGACAAAAATTCCCACACGTGTAGGGAATTTTTCCCTACTGCTGGCAACATCCAAACTTCGATTTTTTATTTTAGGAGTAATTTTTAATCGATAGTTTGGTGACAATGAAAAGGTGATTAATTGACTTTCTCAGAAAAATTTAACAAAGAGCCGTTTAGCCCGTTCGTAAGAAATAAGTCGACTGCCGGACTTTCTTCGGACTTGATATTATAGACAAACAGTCGATTAGTTAAAAAATAGATTTTCGAATTTTGTATCCCTAAGCTAATTTTCATACTCTAAAATTTCTTTATGCGTCGTTTTTGTGCACAGAAAATTATTTCCTGATTTCATTAAAAACCATTTTTTCCAATATTCAAGATAATTCTTAATTTTTTTTTTTTAATATCCCCTCACTGTGTGGCCATAACTTATAGCATATAGCAGCATCTATTCTTTTCTTCGCATTCAAATGTGTTATAAAAAACTTTGATAATTATATTTATTATATACAATTTTTTTTAATAAAATTATTAGCAAATTTCTTTATTATTTTCAACGATGTTTCAACAGCCTACGTTTTTGGTTAAATTGAAGATATAAAATATTTTCCATTCCAAACACCACATGATGGTGACACGATGTTGATTGGTAGCAACTGGACATTCTACTTGACAAACTACGAAAATAATGTTTCGGCTATCCACATTTGCGGATTGTTATTTTGAATCTAATTCAGTCCGAAATAAAATTTATAAGCATTAAAAATCTTCTATAGAAATAACAATTTTGGGCAAATTCTTCTCAGAAATAAAATTTTAAATAATTTCTATAAATTTGAAAATTTCAAGAATTTAATTACAAAATTATAGAAATAAAATTTTGACAAAATTCAAAATAATTTCTACAAAATCGTAGATAAAAATCTTTTTACAAATGTGCTAATGGAAATATCATTTTAAATTTTCAAAAATGTTCTATAGAAATAAAATTTTGACAAATTGTTTCTAATAGAAATAAAATTTAACAATAAATTTCTTATTGAAATAAAATTTATGACAAACATTCTATGAAAATAAAATTTTGAACAAAAATTTTCTATAGAAATAACTGACAATATGTTAGTAAATTTGCAATTATTTCTTTGCTTATGCCATTGATAGAAAACAATTAGCAAAGAGTACAAATGTTCTTACTAGAAATAAAAATTTTGACAAAATTTTCTAATTAAAAAAAAATAAAAACGAATATTTAACATCTTTTGCTTATAGAAAAAAATTTTGGAATCTTCAAAAAAATTCTGAATCTACTATAAACCTAGAAAAAATTTTTGACAAAATTCATCATTGAATAAGTTGTTTACAAATGTTTATGAGAAATACAATTTTGACAAAAATGTTCTATTAAATACAAATATTTTATAGAAAAAGCAAATTTTCTAATTATAGAATTTGGCAAAATGCCTATGGAAGACTGAACGGGTGTGGATGACGAGTTTTGGAATACAACATCCTTTTAGCTTAAGATTTGGTTATTCATGATGTTTAAGGAAATAAAAATTACCAAAATTGTTCAATCGAAAAAATTGACAAAATTCTATAGAAATAAAACTGTACAAAATGTTCAAATAAAAATACTTGACAAAAATTTCATAGAAATAAATTTAGAACATAATTGCTATAGAAATAAAATTTAACAAAAATTTCTATAGAAATAAAATTTGAGAAAAATTTTCTACAAAATGTATATAAAACGTAAATAAAATTTTGACAAAATTTCTATGGAAAATAAAATTTTCTTCGTAACATAAGTTTTTCAATTTCTATAGAAATAAAATTATTTTACAAATTTTCTTGTAGAAATAAAAATTTTGACAAAATGTCTTGTGAAATAAATTTTGAAAAATTTTCTATAGAAATAAAATTTGTACAAAATTTATTCAGAAATAAATTTGAGCAAAATTTTCTTAGAACATTAAAAATTTTGAGAAAATTTTCATTTAGAAAAGAAATTTTGAGAAAATTTTCTATAGCAAATAAAATTTTGAAGAAAATTTTCTATAAAAAATAAAAATTTTGAGCAAAATTCCCACGTGCGAGACATTTTTCCTCTGTCTGCAAATCCACTGCATTTTGATTTTTAGGAAGTATTTTATCGGATTATTTTGGTTGAACATATGGAAAGTCGATAATTGATTTCATCAAAAATTAACAGAAAAGTCGTTATAATGCCGGTAAAGAAAAAGTCGACTGCGACTATCTTCACTGATTAAGAGTGATTAGAAAAAAATAATTTTCAAAGTCGATCCTAGAGTCTAATTTTCATACTCTAAAAATTTCTTTTATGCGTGCGTTTTTGTGGCACAGGAAATGATGTATTTTCCTGATTTCATTAAAACCATTTTTTGTCCATATTCAAATAATTCTTTAAAAAATTTTTTTTTTTAATTCCCCACTGTGTGGGCCATAAATTATAGCATTACATCTATTTTTTTCTTCGCATTTCAATGGAAAATGCCCTTTTTCACTAATTACGTTTGCGTGCTTTTTCCTTTATTGTCTTTCACAGCGGGGACGTTTGGTTCCGGACCTGGAGTGAATGGAGTTCATCTCTCCCTGAAATGCATACAAATAAGGCGGCAGGAAATGTCTCAACAACACGAGGTAGTAGTAGCAGGCAATTCTAACGGAACGATGGACGATGAAGATGATGACGGACGACGATGATGATTAAGAGGACGATGAAGGTAAGGATGATGATGAATGAAGATGAGACTATGATCACTTAAAAACAAAAATTTGGAGTGTATTAATAGTTGAAATTTCGCATACGGTACACTTCTATTGGAAATCAATTTTAAGTAGTTGGACAGCTATATGGCTCCACTAAGACGATCATATCACATCAATTATTTAGCATAACGACTATGTAAAGGGTATATGGCAGCATGTACAGCTCTTAGGACAATTAGTCCATGATACCCATGGTAACTCCTTACACGGTCGCCGTTCATTAAGCTAGCCATGGACACTTCATGATCCACGTTGACATTGTATGAACCATGGGAAGCTTGAAGCATCCCTAGATTCCACTCTACTGAGGGGGAATCACCTAAAACTTTGTTATCAAGTGAGTCCGCGATCTGATCAACGGTGATTAACCCATGCACCAATTCTTTCATAATTCGTGAATAGAACTATATTATGAAAAGTATTTAAGATTAGTCAGCCGTAATAGGCTCATTAGACTATTCGTCATTTATACCACATGCGATTATCTTAGAATGCTCAAGACATTATCTTGATAATCGACCACTGTTATGTGTAAATAAAAAAAAAAAAAAAAAAAGTATCTCTATTGTGAATGAAAATTTACCAAAATTATTGCATTAGGCTTTGAGCAGATTCCTATCATTTAAATGTTGGCTTTAGAATTAGAAAGATAAATCGCAATTAATTCAAACTATTATATGTTTCGCAAACTTGATTGTGTGAATGAAATTCAATTTATTTAAATTTTCATGTATTGCGCTAGAATGAGAGTACGAAATCACATCAGTAATGCGTAAATTACAGTGTCCCATGTTTCGCCAACAATGAGTGCTATATTTGTGATTCGTTCACACTATATCATTATCTACAACAATATGATAATGAATCGTATTGTGAAATAAATGCCTTTACAATTATAATCGAGACTTTAACGATTGCCTTATTTAGTATGTGCTTTTACTAATATTTTGATATGTATTAGTTCAGATATTATATGTTTCGTAACATTCACCACACTATGTGAATGAAATTTTTTTTGAAATGTACATAGTTCAGTTTAGACTCGTGCATTTGTAGCATCATGATACTTTGTTACTACTAATTTCGAAAGCACTCTGCCCATATTGTGGAACATCATATTGTTAATCTATGTGAATGAAAAGTTTAATTTGGTTGACTTTGAACTAAGTTTTAATTTAGTTGACTTGAGAAGATTTTTATTTATTTTAATGGGCCACATCGTCTATTAGCTCAAACTAATTAGATACATACATGCCATTATTGTGAATGAAATGTCATTAAAATTTTCAAATATTAACTTTTGATTGCATTACTGCTTCGTGTAATCCCTTTAACTACGAGATGTTCGTATCATTCTGGGACACAAGTTTTCTATAACATATAGTATAAGATGATAGTCGTCCATTATAAAATCGATGTTAAGCTGTTCTATTGTAAATGAAAAGCTAACTAAGATTTGATCTCCAGGCTTTGAGTAGATCGGCGATCATTTATCGATTTGCTTTTAATTAATGTGATCAAATGGATGCCTTCGGTCAAACTGCATATGTTTGACAACATTTAACGAACTATTGTGAATTAGAATTTTAAAAAAGCAACTGATCTATAATTGGGAAATTACGTTTATAATGTATTTAAAATAATTAGTGTGCGTATTGTGATTTAATTCAAACGATAATGGTGTAAACATCAAATGGTAATAGATCTATTGTGAATGAAATACTTTTGATTAATTATGCATATTTGTGTGGCTTTTAAATTATATGATAGGATCATGATTCGATCATACTGATCATATTGATTTTACAACAATGTAGCAGTATATTGTGAATAAAATCATTTAATATAAATTCTCGAACTTTATAGACATTCATGTAGTTTGTATACTAACTTCCAGATCACATCACGAATTTATTCAATTAACTCTAAAAACATTCCGCACTAATGCAGTGTAAAAGACTGAGCTCTATTGTGAAGAATTGACTTAATATATTTTAAAATTTTCAATTTCAGTTTATCCACAACTGCTGCGGCAATAAAGATGGGCAGCCTGAGTAGTGCTGGTTTTGAGTTGGCCGTCAATTAGTGCTGTCGGATCCAGCGGAAGCAGGTGTAGCCGCTGCTCCAGCGCCACATATACTCCTGCTTTGGTCGGAGGAGTTGGAGGCAAATGGTCAAAGCATTGGGTGTAGCGAAAGATTATAACTGAGGCAGAATGTTCCGTGTGAGAATACGTCAATAGGCAAAGATGGTAGGTCCAAGGTCAAACAAATACAAAAACAGCAGACAACGGACCACACAAACACACACCACAGCATTATGTCATGCCAAGGCTTTAAAATTTTCTTGCATTAATGGAGACAGAATACGGAGCGATGACAGACCAACAGGATTTTAATGGCCTTCAGTTGTTATTTTTGGTTGT
>PGFW01026341.1:18475-40062 GCA_003123925.1 Haematobia irritans
GGAAAATTTTGGAATATTTGTAAAAATTAATTTATTTCAAATTTTTGCTTCCCATGTGATACGTGTTAAAATCGAAAAATTTATTAGACGAAAAATTTACCTCCCCATGGATGGGGATATATGTATTAACTATTATCATTCCGTTTGTAACACATGAAAATTGTTCTAAGACCCATAAAGTATATATATATTCTGGATCGGGTGTGGAAATTCTGAGTAGATCAAGCTGTCCTCCGTAAGTCCGTCCGTGGTTCTGTGAAATCACGCTAACTTCCGAACGAAAAAGCTATCGACTTGAAACTTGGTATAAGTAGTTGTTTTTGATGTAGTCGGATGGTATTGCAAATGGGCCAAATTCGGACCACTTTTACGTATAGGCCCATATAACAACCGACCCAGATTTTGGCTCTGCAGAAGCCTCTTGGAGAGCAAACATATTCAACTCCGATTCGGTTTGAAATTCGATAAATTTGGGTTAGTAGAATGGTCTCTGAACAATCGATGAAAAAATTTCCATAAATCGTCCATAATATAAGTACGGCCCCCACTATTAAACCGATCCCCAGATTGTTACTCGGCTTCTTTGGAGGAGCAAAAGTACATTCCAGATCCGGTTTGAATTTAGGTACAGTGTGTTAGTACTATGCGCATCTAATAACACATGCAAAAAATTGGTCAATATCGGTCCATAATTATATATAGTCCCCATATAAATCGTTCCCCCAGATTTGACTCCGGAACCTTTTGGACGAGCAAATTCTCAATCCGGATCCGTGTGAAATTTGGTACGTGGTGTAGTAATGGATCTCTAAAACCATGTTCCAAAATTTGAGGCGTCTCCTATCGGTCCATAATTATAAAAGCTCCATTATAAAACGATCCCCAGATTTTGACCTCAAACAACTCTTGGAAGGAGCAAAAAATTCATCCAATTCCGGTTGAAATTTGGTACGTTGGTGTTAGTAAAGGGTGATTCTTTGAGGTTAGGATTTTCGATGCATTGTATTTGACAGATCACGTGGGATTTCAGACATGGTGTCAAAGAGAAAGATTGCTCAGTATGCTTTGACATTTCATTGAATGACTTCACGATCTGTACAACGTTCGAATTTGTCAGCTGAAATGGGCCCTAGAAAAGTTGCAGAAAATCCGCTTTTTTATCGCACAAATTTTGTTCCAGCGATGAGGCTTCACTTTCTGGTTTGAATCGGCTACGTAAATAAGCAAAATTGCCGCATTTGGACGTTGAAGAGCAACCAGAAGCCGTATCAAGAACTTGCCCATGCAATCCAAAAATGCACTGTTTGGTGTGGTTGTCGCTGGTTGGAATCATTGGACCGTTATTTTTTTTCAAAGATGCCTTTGTTGGACGCACGTTACGGTGATGGCCGATCGCTATCGTAAGATGCCTAACAAACTTTTTTGTTGCCAAAAATGGAAGAACTGGAACTTGTTGACATGTGGTTTCAACAAAAAGATGGCGCTACATGCACACAGCTTCGCGATTCTATTTGGGCCATTTGAGGGAAAATTCGGAGACAATTCATCTCAAGAAATGGACCGGTAAGTTGGCCACAAGATCATGCCGATTTGACGCCTTTATGACTATTTTTTGTTGGGGTACGTTCAAGTCCGTCTAAAGTCTACAGAAATAAGCCAGCAACTATTCAGCTTTGTGGGAGACAACATTTCCGATAGAAATCTCGGGCTATTCGGGCCGAAATGCCTTCGAAAAAGTTGGCCCCAAAATTGGACTTGCCGAATGGACACCTAAGACGCAGCGGCGGTCAACATTTTTAAATGAAATTATCTGTCAAAAAGTAAATGTCATGACCAATCTAACGTTTCAAATACAAGAAGCCGATGAGATTTTTGCAAATTTTATGCGTTTTAAAAAAAAAAAAGGTTATCAAGCTCTTAAACAAATCACCCTTTATATGGTATCTAACAACGCATGCACCAAATTGGTCCATATCGTCATAATCTATATAAGTCCCCATATAAACCGATTCCCTTAGATTTGGACCTTCGGAGGCATGTTGGGGGAGCAAAAATTCATCTGAGTCCGCGTGAAATTGGTACGTCGTAGTTAGTATTATGGTTATCTAATTAACGTGTGAAAAATTGATTCTATATCGAAAATGACATTTTGGTACGTCGTGTTAGTATATGGTATTAATAACCATGGTCCATATCGGTCCATATTATATTACTAAGACCCCTATCATACCGATTCCCCAGATCTTTGACCCGAGGCCTCTGGAGGAGAAAATTCATTACGATCCGCGTTGAATTTGGTACGTGGTATTGTAGTATATTTGGTCTTGTAAGAAACCATGCCAAAAAATTGTCCATATCAGGTCCATCAATCTATTATAGCCGATCCCCTATCACACAAAAATTGGTTCATTATCGACCAATTTTGTCACAATTTTAGTTACTTATAGGAAAATTATTTGTCAAAATTGATCATTTGTATAGAAAATTTTGTCAAATTTTTATTTCAATATAGAAAAATGTTATCAACATTTTATCTTCTATAGAAATTTGTTCAAATTTTATTTCCTATAGAAAATTTTATCAACATTTATTCTATAGAAATTTCTCAAAATTTTTATTCTATAGAAAATTTTGTCAAAATAAAAAAATTCAAAATACAATAGAAATCCCAAAAAAATTCAAAATTTATTTCTATATTATATTATATATATATTATATTTTACTTTTTTTTAACAAATGGGACAGTTTTGGACCACCCTTTACTATAGATTCATTATAAGATAGATCCATTAGAGAAGCAAAATTTTCATCCGATCTGCGTTGAAATTTGAATACGTGGAGTATATATATATAATATATATAAATATATAACCAAAAATTTTGCGACCATATCGGGTCCATAATTATATATAGCCCCGATCCCCAATCAACCCAAACAACTGAGTCCATATCGCAAAATTTTGTCACCAATTTTAATTACTATAGAAAATTTTGTCTAACATTTTATTTCTTTTAGAAAATTTTGTAAAAAATTTTTATTTCTATAGAACATTTTGTCAAAAATTTTATTTCATTATAAATTTTGTCAAAAATTTTACTTTTCTTGTACAAAAATTTTATCAACATTATTATTTCTATAGAAAATTATTATAAACCATTTTAATTTACTTATACAAATATGTCAACATTTTATTTCTACAATAAAATTTCTCAAATATTTTTATTCTATACGAAAATTTTTTGCACAAATTTTATCTTCTATTAGAAAATTTTATCAACATTTTTATTTCTATAGAAAATTTTCTCAAAATTTTTATCTCCTATTTTAGAAATTTTTGTCGAAATTTTATTTCCTTATAGAAAAATTTTGTCAAAATTTTATTTGTATAAACAATTTTTTCAAATTTATTTCTATAGAAAATGTTTTCAACATTTTATTTTATACAAACAAATTTTTCAATTTTAATTTCTATATTTTAAAATTTGCTCAAAATTTTATTTCTATAGAGATTTGCAAATTATTTTATGAATCCAATATTATTTTCATATTGCAAATTTTTTAATTCTTTATTCAGAATTTTCAAATTGTATTCTATACAAATTTGCAAATTTATCTTAGAAATTTATCAAATTTTATTCTATATTTTGCAAATTATTCTATGAAAATTCTTTAAATTTTGTCAAACTGAACTAATATAACGTATTTATCGGCATGTTTTTTAATATGATACCCTGTATGGACCTAACTTACATTTAGAAGACACGTGTAAGATGTTTTAAGATACCTGCCCATCGACAAATGTTACCGAACCCAGTAATTCGATTGTGGAGACAGCCTTTGAGTAAGAAGTTTCTATGCAATCCATGTGGAGGGTTAACATAAAAATTCGGCATGGCCGAACTTACCGGCCGTATATACAGTAGAATTCATTGGTATAGCGACCTCGGTTATAACGACCCATCCGTTCTTATTAACGACGGATTTTCAAAGGCAAGTTTGGCTTCTTAATAGGCTTGTACAATTGCGCAAGCATTCGCTTTAGAACGACTCCGGTTTTTAGCGACCATCTGCTTTTTACGAACCAATTTAGCAACGTCTTGCTTTTGGAATCGGATATTCGGTTATAACGACGATGTAAGTTCTGGCTGTACTTAATTTTTATTTTTTGTCATTCGCATTTTTTGTCGTCAGCCAATACTAAATAAAGAAACATAGTACTGCAGGGAATCACAGAATTTGTTTTTCGGGCACTATCCCAAACAGAAGTACAAAATGACAAAGAAGAAAATTATTCAAACCAGGACTGGGATGAGTTTTCGTTAAAAATGTCAGATTGAAAACGTCGTGACATCAGAAGAGCCTTCATTGAGCAGAAATTATTGCGAGAACACAAAAGAAATGAATGAAACTCACAGCGCTTAGATGAACCAGGCGGTGACCGAAGATGATTCCAATCAAAAATTCCAAACTAGGACAGACCCTTGAGTGCGGGTTGCACACATTAAAACAGTTAATTTTACGATTTGGGCGTTCTTGATATATCAGAGAGTTTTAATGTATCCGTTGAAATTATTGAAAGTAAATATTAACAAGAAATTCTTGTAAGTAGAAAAACAAAACCACAATTCTAAACTATTTCCAATTTCAATAAATATGAATATTACACGATAAAAAAAAAAACCTTAAAAATATTGTGTACATTATTTGGATACAAACGAGTCGCGTTTATAACGACAGTTATTAATTTTCGGTCCCTTGGCGCGTTCGTTATAACGAATTTTACTGTCTTGTTTCTACATTATTTTGTATTTACAGATATATTTGCTAAGAACTAAATAAACCAAGTGAGAGAAATATGTGAAGGAATATGCAACTACTCTCAAAAAAAGGATTTTGGTTTTTTTCGTTTAATAAAATTTCTTTATTTGAAAGAAGTCTGTCCTTAATATTGTGTAAATTGCGTATCCTAAAATTTGAGTTGCACACCGAAAAAATTTCCGTAGTTAAACCTACGCCAAATTGAACTTATTTTTATTTGTTGGTTGGCAGTTACATTTTATTATTTTTTTTGAAACTTTCTACAGCCCAATTAAGTTATTCTTTTTTTTTAAGTATGTCTCAAACATTTTATGAACTAAACGTGGGTATAAAGTTCAATGACCGTACACATAAGTTCAATATGAACTAAAGCAAATGAAATTTTTCGTACAATTCCCAAAAATAGGAAGAATGAACTACTGTGTGGTTAAAATGATCATGATTTGGTGCCAATGATTTTCTACTTTACTTTTAGTTCATTTTTTCTTCTATGAAAGGGTGTAGTTTCGAGATTGGTAGTTGAAAAGTACCATAGGGCATTAAATTTTCCTGGTTTTAACAACGCTTTTTGGAAATCTCAAAACGTGAAGTATAAATTAGTTCAATTTTCGTACGACGTAGTTCATTCTTGCTATAAAGCAGTTTAAGGTCAATATTTTTCAGTGTAGCAAGAAAATAAAAAAAAATGAGTAAGTCTGTATTAAATTGTTTATCACAAGAAATCTATACTATTGTTTCAAATAAACTTCTTACAGTGAAAAGCAAAGGGAAACAGATGGTTGTTTAGCTTAAATTTCGTTTTAGAGAATTATTGTTTGTGTGTAGTATCGATTCTAAATCAAAGATGACGATTCTTAGAATAAAGTTATAACTCCTTCGAGTCAGAGAAAACAAAACGTTTATTATTTATGTATCTGCCAAAGTCGAAATTTGATATTTCGGCTAATCTACTTTTTATCAAAGAATGTAGGCTTTTTATAATCTTAAAAATCGATTTTTGAGGTTTTAAATCATCGAGTTAAATCGGGTTTTGATGTTTGTCTCACTCGGACAATATTTTTCGTGACCGACAATAACTTTCACTAAAATAGATCAGAATTTTGTTCGGAAGAAATTCACCTCAGAAGATAAGTGATACATCACTATTTAAAAAAAAGAAAAAAACAATTTAACTTTATTTCATTGGATTTATTATAATTGGAAAAATTTTCCTTTATCTTAAATTTTTTGCGTAGTTAATGAAGTAAATAAACGGGAAAATGAATTTATACACTCAATATGAATACCCACAAATTTTATTAAATGTGTATTTCTCAGCAATAGCTTTCATTATTCTTTAAAATTGTTATAAGTTTTACTAAGAAAGATCATGAACTTTCGTATGTTCACCAAAGGACAATCTTGCAATTCGCGTTTTCTTTCAAATATCTTGTTTGGGGGACTCCTTGGTTGAGGGATACTTTATTATTCGGCGTTATTTATCTTATTGATTAATCTTAAGCTACAACATGTTTTAGTTACTCGCGCGCACTGTTTTTGGTCATTAGTTGTAGATCTGTTATTAACTTGTTTGTTTATTTTTGCGCCTCATATATTACTATTAGGGGTTTTGGGAATTTTTCCGCAGCATGATGATTTGACACAAATACTCCATTATAAGAAATTAGACTAAAGGTTAATGAAACATTTTCGAATTCTTTGCACACACTTATTTTAAATTTAAGCTATATTTTTCCCACAAAACATATTCTTACATTTGTTGTTTTTCGCTCTTCTTCCTTCTTCAATTTTTCACCAAAATAAACAGCACTGTGTCAAGTGACCTTCTAAATCCACTTGGATTACGTTTTTTAAAGGACAAATTTTTGTTTCTGTCATTGTATCTCATTCTGCACTATCCAGAGGGACTTTATTCCGCACTACGACGGAGAGACGCCGAATTGAGATCGAGGACAACTAGTGGGGAATCTTGTATCGGATCAATTCAGGGATTCTTGTGACTGGTATTTCAGATCTCTTTGTTTGGAGACGACAGAGTTCTTTTTACTACCGGTAACACTTGTCACTGCCTTTTGTTTTAACTGGAAGGTCTCCACAATCGTGCTTGTGTAGCAGTCGCTTCTTGTGTTAAAACAGACCTCCATTGTGAAATCAATGCAAATTTGGATTTAAAATCTCCGTTATCAAGCAAAAAAATATTGCATCTCAGATTACGACATCAATTTGGATGTTGATGAAGATGAACTGCGACAATAGGCTTTATCTCTGTTTCTCTCTATCTTCTCCCCAACTTAATACAATAAAAACTCGTTTTTGCACGTCACACTCTATAATGATAAGGTTTTTTCAACGCCCTTAGCACTATATATAAAAACTATGTAATGTAGAGTGCGTTAAGATTTGGCCTCTAGTAATATTTCCGTATAGTTCTAGAACTGCTTTAACGCTCTAAGAAAAGATTAAGACGGTTAACCACAGATTTCTTGTTTATTATAGAATGAAATATAAAACTAAGTGAAGTCGCTATTTACTAAATGCTCAAATGATTCGAAAAAATATACAAAGTCACCAAATCAGAGACTCAAACATGGTTTGATCGTTTGGTTTCTCCTCGCTTTCCAATCAATTATTTTGGCTGTTGTGTCCAGTAGTTTGTGACCTGAATAACTCTTTGGAATATTTATAAGTACACCAGAAACACACACGCAGTCGCTCGAACTAAAGTGAAAAAATTCTTCATCAATATCAGGTTTATCCAGTTTTATTCGTCCATTAAGGTAAATTTTTGTGAAAAAATAATAAATTACCTCGTTTAGCGCCTACAAGTGCTAAAAAAATTCCTACACACTCGCTCCACGCACGCTCTCACGAATAGTTCATTAACTAGAATAAAGGCACTGTAGAAATTTTATATCACTATTTTCTTGCTGGGTATGAAGAATTTACTACGTGAAAAAGACAACTCTTATTTCACGCATATACAAAGCATTCGTAAAAATTAAATAAAAAACTCGAACCTAAAAACAAGTTTTTCCTCAAAATTCAGTAAAATTTATCTCATAACAATGATATTGGACTTGCCTTATATAATGGAAAGTTTTTCATACATACGAAAGCATCTTGGCATAGGAAAAAATTTTAGTTCATTTCCGCTACTAAGAAGTATGCAATCCTTTTCAAACTTAAGGAAACACATTGTTATAAGAATAGTTATTTACAGAAAGGAAAAGTGTTCTCTATATTTGTACAACTTTTAAGGCACCATTTTTGATTCCACATAGTTCAATACAACATTTACTGTAATATAGTTTCATTTTTTCCCGTAACACCAACGAAAATTAACTATAGCTAAAGGAAACTGTATAATATTCAGTAAATTGTTTTTTTAGTTGCATATAACTTACGAAATGGGCTAAGGGATTTTTCACCTTAGAGTAAACTTTCAACCACAGTAGCTTAATGCACATCGTTGATTCTATTATAAAAATACTCTTCACCATTGGGCAATATAAAAATCTTACTTACGTAAATTGTAGACAACTTTACTAATGACAAAAATTTGTTATTGGGAAAAGAAAATTTTTGCTTCCTAGTAAAAATTAACTTTAACGACATTTACCGACTCGGTATTGATGGCTACCTAACAAGATTATCTTCCCTTCATTTCATTATAAGTTGGATAGTGTTTTTCCTCACATTTGAAAATTTGTAGATCAAGCTAGCAATAATGTAATATATATAACTCCTTGCGGGTCGTATGTTTGTATACTCATTTCTTTATTATGATTCATTCATTGAGATTTTTAGTGGTCGATCCTTCATGCTACCGTCGTCCGCATATATTTTACCCAGTTAAACTTGTAGAGTAGAATTTCACCAACTTAATCAATAATACGTGTTTCCTGGTTTTAACAACGCTTTTTGGAAATCTCAAAACGTGAAGTATAAATTAGTTCAATTTTCGTACGACGTAGTTCATTCTTGCTATAAAGCAGTTTATGGTCAATATTTTTCAGTGTAGCAAGAAAATAAAAAAAAAATGAGTAAGTCTGTATTAAATTGTTTATCACAAGAAATCTATACTATTGTTTCAAATAAACTTCCTTACAGTGAAAAGCAAAGGGAAAACGATGGTTGTTTAGCTTAAATTTCGTTTGGGAGGAAAGAATTATTGTTTGTGTGTAGTATCGATTCTAAATCAAAGATGACGATTCTTTAGAATAAAGTTAATACTCCTTCGAGGTCAGAGAAAACAAAACGTATTATTTTATGTACTGCCAAAGTCGAAATTTGATATTTCGGCTAATCTACTTTTTATCAAAGAATGTAGGCTTTTTATAATCTTAAAAATCGATTTTTGAGGTTTTAAATCATCGAGTAAAATCGGCTTTTGATGTTTGTCTACATCGGACAATCGTCATTCTACGGTGACAAAAATCGACTAATCGAACTTTCACAAACAAAGTCGAATTTTAGTTGGAAAGGGAAATTCACTCAAAAAAGTGTGAACTATCTATTTAAAAAAAAAAAAACAATTTAACTTTATTTTCGTTCATGGAATTATTATAATTGGAAAAAGTTTCCTTTACTCTAATATTTTTTGCGTACGTTAAATGAAGTAAAAAACGGAAAAGAAATTATACACAAATGAAACATAAAAATTTATTAAATTCGTATTTCTCACAAATTCGGTTTTCTTTCCAAATATCTTGTTTGAGACTCTTGGTTGAGGATACTTTATATTCGGCTATTATTTATTGATTAATCTTAAGTCTAAACATAGTTTAGTTACTGGAAATGTTTTGTTGCATAGTGTTGTTATTAATTGTTATTAATTTTGCCGCCTCAAATTACATATAGGGGTTTTTGGGATTTTCCGCAGCAGATGATTTGACACAAATCACATTTAAGAATATTATTAAAGTTATGAAACATTTTCGATTCTTTGCACAATTATTGAATTTAAGCTATATTTCCACAAAACATATTCTACATTTGTTGTTTTGTTTTTCTTTCAATTTTCACAAAATAAACAGCAGTTGTCAGTGACCTCTAAATCACTTACTTTTTTTTCAAAGACAACTTTTGTTTTTGATTATCTCCACTATTCCAGAGACTTTATTCACAACGAGAGAACCGAATGAGATCAGACAACTAGTGGGGAATCTGTATCGATCAACTCAGATCTTGTTGACTTATTTCGATCTTCTTTGTTTGGAGACGAAGTTCTTTTACTACCGTACACTGCCACTGCTTTTGTTTAACTGAAGTCTCCACAATCGTGTGTGTTGTGTTAAAAAGACCCATGTGAATCATGAAATTGAATTAAAATCTGGTTATCAGCAAAAAAAAAATATGCATCTCAGAATACACATCATTGGATGGGATGAGATGAACTGGATGGTTTATTCTGTTCTTCTCTATCTTCTCCCATTAACAAAAATAAAACTCGTTTTGATCAACTTATAATATGGCTTTTTAAGCCTTAGAATTATATAAAAATATGTAATGTAGATCAGTTAGATTTGGCTTAGAATTTTCCGTTAGTTTAGAACTGCTTACGCTCTAAGAAAATTAAGGGTAACCACAGATTTTTGTTTATTTATAGATGAATATAAAAACTAAGTGTAAGTGTAAGTTTACTAAATGCTCAAATGATCGAAAAAATATACAAAGTCACAAATCAGGGAAATAAGTTAAACCATTTTATCAGAATCTACAGGAACTGGATTTTTACACCTTTTTTGGATATACAAAATGTTTGATCGTTTGTTCTTGCATTTCAATAATATTTGGTGTGTCATTAGTGTACCTGAAACATTAAACATTAAACAGATTTGCATTTAAAAAATTAAAGCTGCCAATTTTTGGGTAAAATGTTCAATTTTATTTATTATTTATTTCATTTTCCATTCATTTTAACAATTCAAAGTCTTTAATAGGCCAATTTAGCGAATTAACGGATATTACAATATTTTATGAAAATATAAAGTATCAATTAATCAAAAATAAGGTTGTTATTTCTGATGAATTACCGTTACTATATTCGGGTTTCGAGTTGAAAATCACTTTATTTTGCTGATATAATCAAAATTGTACATGATAACAAACATATTTCCGCTGTAAAGTCTTGATGAAATCTCGACGACAAAGAAATGTCGTACCAAGGAAGTTAAAATGTCTGCCTTAAATTAAGCTATTTTAATATAAATTAATATAAAATTAATTTAAGTTCGGTACATTAACTTTTTAATCAAAGAATAGAAACATTAAGTTTATTATGTCATGATTGGAACACATTTTTATACTTTATACCTTGCGCCACACTGTGGAACAGTGGTATTTATGAGTTAGGCGCATATGTTTGCCAAACACCCAGAAGGAGGACGAGATAGACACATAGTGTCTTTGCAAACAAATGCTCAGGTGAAGCCTCCATGAGTTTGAATTACTAAGCACTGTCCTTCTGGTCGTGAACACCATTTTTTTAAATAAAAAGTCTAGAGGTCGCAGTTTTTAGTCGCAATCGACTTCAAATTTTGCACAAGTATGTGTTTTGGGCTCAGAATAGAACCCACTATTGATTTTGGAAGAAAATCGGTTTAGATTTATGATTATATGTTGCCCATATTATATTTCGCCCCGATATGGACTTATATGGGGCCCCAGAAGCCAGAGGTTTTATCCTAATTATTGGCTTAAAAATTTTGCACAAGAATACAATTAAGTACTATAGTCAAGTGTGCCAAATTTTATTGGAACTTCGTTCAGATTATAGATATAGCTCCAATATATAGCTTTTCGCCCGATTTAACACTTATCATGACCATAGTTGCGCCAATTTTTAACCTTTCCCCCGGCGATTTAGTTGGACCATTTTGCAACAGGGAGTTGAAATTAGCATTGGTAGCTTTTGCGTGCCAAATTTGGTTGAAATTCGGTTCAGATTTTAGATTATTAGTCCCCATAATATATGTTTTTTGCTTGATTTCGACAAAAATGTGTCAAAATACCAAATTTTCCTTGTAAAATCGCCACTGCTTATTCGAAAGTTTTAAAAATGACTCTAATTTTCCTAAATTTCCTAATGCATATAGTATCAGAGCGAACCAAATCCATAAATAAACTTTTCTTAAAATTGCTTCGATTTAAAATGTTTCCCATATTTTTTTTTTAACTAAATTGTGTTCACACCCTAAAGGGTTGGATACGGTCAAAATTTTTTGGTCAATATAAACTTGACGTATTTCTTTCAATCTTTGCATTTTTAAAAAACCTTGAACAAACCCCTCATTTTGAAGGTGTGTGTCTGTAGAATGTTGCTCTATTTTGATTTTTGGAATTCACTCTTCAGTTGTCAAAATTGCCGTCAAGCAAGAAGAGCAGACGTTATCAAAATTTTGCTCGCCGCATCGCGAAAAAATCCGAGCTACTCGCACGAAAGCTGGCCAAAATCGCTAAAAGTTGCCCAAATCAACCGCTTACAAATTTGTAATTAAAGTGTTGGGGAACGTTTGTCGACAGCCAGGAGTTCTTGGATCGGGGGAAATCGAAAAAACCGGAAGCCGCTGAGACGACCACAAGAGAGTTCGCCGTAGTTTCAAGCGAACAAACCCTTACCCTCTCTTCCGAGATGCCCGCAAATAAGCTGGGTGTATCGTCTACAACCGTGCCATCGAGCCACAAACGAAGCCGGGACTATCGACTTACAGAAGGTAGTGACTCCAATCGCGATTGATAAACAAAATACGACGGCCAAGCGCGCATCCCGGAGGCTGTACGCGGACGCATGCTGACGAAAGTTTTGGACTGCGTGGTAATGCGACGACGAAACCTCTTCAAAGCCGTCAATAGAGCTTCCGGGACAGGGAGTTCTTATTACGGCAAAAGGAAGGCGAAAGGTAGCAGATTACTTTTCAAGCACATAAAACTGCTCAAAGTTCGCAAAGAAAATCTGGTTTGGAAGCCATCTGTACCTGTGGCTTGAAAAGCAGCATTTTCATATACTTCCGGAACTGGTTCAACCAGGAAATTACTGGGAAAGAGTGGTTTTGAATAAACGTACTGCTTGCCTTTCTGAAGAGACACGTTGTTCCGTACTGTTTTTTGGCCGGATTTTGCCATCTTGCCAATTACGGTAAAAAGGCCATGGAGGTGGTACGCCGCCAACAACGTGCAGGTTGGTTCTCAAGCAAGAAAGACCCTCCCAACACGCCAGAGCTCCGCCTCAATTTTAAGAAATACATCGGGCTATTGTCAAGCGAACCTAAACGAAGACCAAAAAAATCTGCTTAAGGGACGTAGCAGCACGTTCAAGGCAAAACTTTTCTGCGGCGAAGAAGGTGGACAAGGGTGGCCTGTACAAAATAGCATTGATGGCAGGTGTCAACGCCATGAGCCTCGGCAATTCGGATTTGAAAAGCGAAAAGCCTAACTGGAATATTTTCTCTTGATTTGTATACTAATTGACTTGAAAAAGAAATTTAATTTATTTTTGTAAATAAACGGATTTTTTTTCACCGATTTTACACGCGTTTTTCCCTTGACCAAACTTGACCGTATCACCCTTTTAGTGCATTAGCGACTTTTAAATTTTGAGTTCTATAGATTTTGCTAGAAGTCCTATCAAATTCTGTCCAGGATCGAGTTTGATATTTAAAGTAATGTATTTGGAACAAACCTTTATCATATAGCCCCTAACCACATTTGACGGATGTGATATGGTATACGAAAATTTTAAGAATCTACAAAGTGGTTGCAGGGTATAATTATAGTCGGCCCCGCCCGTTAGACTTTCCTTACTTGTTTTAAATTAAACATATGTTGAGTAAAAGTAAGAAAGTCGTCGAGACCCGGGGACTATTCATACCCTAAACCACCCCTACTGAATTTCGTAACATCTGTTGTGTGGGATCAATGGTATAGGTTTTGGGAGGATAAACCGCATTTCCATTTATTTAAAGAACTTTGAGGGGTACCCATGGTTTACCGCGAGTTTTTATCGCAATCTGAAACAGAAATGTTCTGATAATTATGAGCCTATAGATTGATTTGCACTTAAGGAGTTGTCATGCCAACTAATATTGAACTTCCATTGTTAACAAGTAAGTAAAGTAGAAAGTTCGGGGTGGGCCCGACTATTATCAATATCCTAAACCACCCCAACTGAATTAGTAAACATAAGCATTTGTGGGGGTAACATGGTATAGGTTTGAGCAGGGACTGTGAAGCCGGAAGTCGGAGTCTTGGACGGACGTCTTGAAGATTTGCTGGAGTCGGAGCCCGGGAGTCTAAATAAATTTTTGCTTCGACTCCGACGAAACCAAATTTAAAAAAAACACTTCATATGTTTGTAAACTAAAGAATATTTCGAAAAATTTAGATTCGATTGGGGATTTTTAAAACGAAAACGAAGTTACTGGATTTCAGGCCATTTTCGAAAGTGTATTTATATTTAGGGTAAATTTATAGGTGACTTGAAACTTGGCACAAGTAGTTTGTTATTGATGTTAGGTCGGATGGTATTGGCAAATGGGCCATTATCGGTCACTTTGTTACGTATAGCCCCATATAAAACGGACCCCAAAATTTGCTTTGCGAGTCCTCTAAGAGAAGCAAATTTCATCCGTCCGGTCTGAAATTTGTACATGGATGTTAGTATATGGGTCTCTAACACCATGCAAAAATTGGTCACTCGGTCCATAATTATATATAGCCCCATATAAAAACCGATCCCCCATTTGGCTTGCGAGGCCCCTTAAGATAAGCAAATTTTCATCCGATCCGGCTGAAATTTGGTACATGGTGTTAGTATATGCGTCTCTAACAACCATGCAAAAAATGGTCCACATCGACGTCCATAATTATATTATTAGCCCCATATAAACGATTCCCCCGATTTAGCTTGCGAGGCCCCTAAGAGGAAGCAAAATTTCATATCGCGCCTGAAAATTTGGTAATTGTCAGGTATATGGTCTCTAACAACCATGCAAAAATTGGTTCCACATCGGTCCATAATTATATTATAGCCCCCATATAAACCGATCCCCCGAATTTGGCTTGCGAGGCCTCTAAGAGTAAGCAAATTTCATCCATATGGCTGAAATTTGGTTACGTGATGTTAGTTATGGCTCTCTAACAACCATGCCAAAGAAATTGGTCCACATCGGCTCATAATTATATATAAGCCCCCATATAAACCGATCACCAAGATTTGACCTCCGGAAACCTCTTGGAAGGACCAAAATTCATTTTCTGATTTCAGTTGAAAATTTGGTACGTGGTTTTAATATATGCCATTCAAAACTGCCATGCAAAAATTGGTCGATATCGGTCCATAAATTATATTATAGGCCCCATAATAAAACCGATTCCCCAGATTTGACTCCAGGAGCCCTGGCAAGAAGCCAAAAATACTTCCCATTCGTGAAATTGGTACCGGTGATGTTAGTATATCCCGCGTCATCCAACAACATGAGGACATCAAGAGTTTTAAGATACCCACAACCCAAGTTAATTCGATTGTGGCATGACAGTCTTCGTAGAAGTTTTCTACGCAATCCATGGTGAGTGGGTTTACATTAAGATTCGGCCTGTCGACTTGCGGCCGTTATATTGTTACACATATTAACTATCGTTTTTTTAAACCATTATATATTACTCTTTATAAATGGTACAATTTTTAAAAACCAATTATATGCAAGTAGAACCTAAACTTTCTGAATTTTTGGCAAGCCATGTCGAGTTTCGAAGATGGTTCATACCGGACCAATTATTGATATAGCAACCTACATAAAAAACCCATCTCCGATTTTGTTTTTAAAGAAATATTTCCCAGTCTTAAATTTTCATAAGATTTGTTCAAAAAATTTTGATGTTATTTGAGATCCATAAATAAATGGCGGAAATTTCCCAATCGGCCCAGAATTTGTTATGTTACAGTTTTGGTATTGATTCGAGCAAAAAGAAGCGGAGAATACAAGTAAGGTATTTTAAGACACAATTTCTTCTTAAATTTGTGGGTTTTGTGTACTTGCTTGCCAGGAAGGCAAATTTTAGATTTTTCGATTTTTTTTCAGATTTTTTCATTCATATGTATCAACCTTTAAAACGATACGACAAAAAAAAAAAAAAAAAAAGAATCGACAACTTTATTTTTTCAAATTCAGGCGCTCGACTTCCAGTAGAAATTATGCTATTATTTCAAATAAAAAACATCTTTTAAAAGTGTTGAAAAAAACATGACCTATTTTAACGATTTCTTTAGCTTTGTAGTCACAAGTTGCACAAAAGACAACAAATTACTAAAGGACAAATTTTCATTAATTTAAAGAATTTCTTCTGAATTATTTAAAGGTCAAGTTGACCTTTACACTTAAAAAAATTTGTCTTTCATGTTATTGATTAACCCATTTTTTTAAGTAAACTCACTTAATTATAGCAGGACCAATACGATTTTCATTGAAAAAGGCTTTGGAAAGGGAAATTTTTAATATTTAGAGAACATGCGTCTTCTATTGCTAAGCAAAATTTGCATTTTCGTTATTTTAAGGACATGAAATCTTTTGGACCTCACGACAATATTTTTTTTTTCAGTGTATTGGAGATAATTTACTGAGAAATCTCTAATATTACACCCGATGTCCTTTGTGAAGTGTTAATTTTAAATTTTAAATTCTCTGCCAATTGTGCCATCTGAAGGCGGTTCTTTTCGTGAGAAAGTTTTTCATCAAGCCACTTAAATCTTTACATTTAACATAATGGCCTCTAATGTCCATAACTGATAGACCATTTATAAATCGATTTTTTACTTCTATAGAAACAATATTCGTAACTGTCCAGCTATTCCTGTGATCTGTTCTATAGTAGTGGTTATTAAAAATTCCGCCCGTCCTTAATTTATGACAGTTTATGTTTGTTTTATATATCTGACACATTACATTTTTAACATCTAAACTTTCTATCCGATTAGCCCGAAATAAATCCAAAATTTGTGAAAATTGGGCAATTATATTATGTAAGAGTTACATGTAAATCTAAATACGATGGGATAATACATAAAAATTTTGAAACTTGCAATAGCATTGGTTAATTAAAATAAGAGTATTTTATGGCCAAATTTTGGGGAAATCGAGCGATAATATTATATATATATTATATATATTATATAATATATATATATATTATATTATATATATTATATATAATATATATATTTATATTATATATATATATATATATATATATATATATATATATATATATTATATATATATTATAATTATTATATATATATATATATATATATATCCTGCATTACTGAGGACCTAGAAACGTTAACCTGTAAGCAGTCGCTAATGTTTTTGGAACAATCTGAGTTTGGCTTCAACTGTTAGAAAATAATCGAGAAGTTTCAACGGTTTTAAAAACTTTAGAAGTCCATATTAATAGGTACTTTTAGTTTAATGTGGTATCACAATGGGACTGAATAGTCTAAAATGAGCTGAATCTTAATCGGGCTGCCACTTTAACCTAACCTAACCTAAACTAGATCGTGTTAATAAATAAGGCCACTATGGTCAAAAATAACGTTATTACGGAAACATTTTTGAAAATCGGGCGCAACATATTTGTGGGAGCTATATCTACTATGATATTTTGCAGGTTTGGTTAATACCGCAGAAGATTACTGTGTGCTAAATTTGAGTAAGATCGGTTAATAAATTAGAGTATTATGGCCAAAATTAGGAAAATTCGATCGGATGGATAATATTATGGAAGCTATATCTAATCTCAACCGATTTCGATGAAATTTGGCACACTTAAAGGGTTGTCAATTGGATTACTTTGTGACAAATTTGACGCCGATCGGTTTATAAATGAACGCAATCTGACCCCATTATCAAAATCGGGCGATATATATATATATATATGGGAGCTATATCTAAATCTACACGTAGATGTAAGTCTAAATACGATCGGCTAATACATGTTAATTTGAAATTTGAGCAACATTGGTTAATAAATAAGAGTATTATGGCCAAATTTGGGAAAATCGAGCTATGCATATATATGGGAGCCATATCTAAATCTGAACCGATTTGGATTATATTTTGCAGGTTTCGTTGATATTACAGGAGGTTACCTTGTGCTAAAATTGAGTAAGATCGTTTAATAAATGAGGCCACTATGGTCAAAAATAAGGTTATAAGAGCAAATTTTTGAAAATCGGGAGCTACATATATATTGGAGCTATATCTAAATCTGAACCGATTTGGATGCACATATACTCAGTACTATAGAAGATTAGAGTAAGCCAAATTTGAGTAAGATCGGTTGATAAATAAGGGTTTTATGGCCAAGTTTGTGACCCCATATTTCACTTCTGGTTCTTTACTTAAGGTGAGTATTAAGTTCGAGTGTAGCCGCTAAAATCGTCATTTTTTCACGATTGCTTTTCTTTAATAATCCGTTTTAATAAATACAAACTTTGTGAAAATTTGCTTTGGGGTTATTCCCCATCAAGTTATAATGAAACCTGCAACAAATATGTATAATTTTATGACTTTTTTTACTGATTTACTTTTTACTTTAGTGAAAATTAGCGGCTAAACTCGAACTTAATACTCACCCTTAAGGTGAGTTTAAGTTCGAGTTCAGCCGCTAAAATCACCAAGATTACTTTTCTCGAATAATCTACTAAAAAGAATATAAACATCGTGAAAAGTTGCTTCGGGATATTCCCTATCAATTTTTAAAACAATTTGTATCAAAGTGGTACAATTTTATACTGTTTTTACTAATTTAATTTCGGTTTTAGCGGCTAAACTCAAACTTAGTACCCACCTTAAAACATTGTATGTATTTAGGTCTTGCTTTCAAATCAAATTTGCTTTGCCTACGGTACGGATGGTGCAGTGATGCCACCTTGTTACTAATGAATTTATTTTTAAAAGAAATATGGTATGATTGATGATAGATATTTTTGTGTTTTTTTGTACCAGCTGTTCGCTTTTCAGAATTTACACATCCTACAGAAAGTAAAGTGGATCTGTAACCAAATTCTCATAACTTCTTTCTCATTATGTCGGAATCTGTCCATGGAGAAGCGCCTCCTTCAGTGCGTTTAACCAACGATGATTTTCGTAAGCTTTTGGCCACTCCAAGAGCTCCACCCGGAGGTACAAGTACCAATCTTGCCACCGCTACTTTTGCGACACCAGGAGCTCCAGCATCATCAGAGAAAAAGAAAACACACACGAGCAGCAGCAGCGAAAGAGGAGATTTACGACGTAAAAAGAAAAATTTTTATGCAGCCTTAAAAAAACAGGAAGATAATAAATTACAGGAATTGTCGGAGAAATACCGAGATCGTGCTCGGGAGAGAAGAGATGGTGCCAATCCAGATTACCAAAATGTTGGAACTCCTGGTCATAGTAGTACTACTAATGCTTACAGAGCAGTGGCTCCTGATATGAAATCGGGAATAGATGCAGCAGAAAGAAGGAGACGAATCATTCAAGAATCCAAATTTTTGGGTGGTGACATGGAACATACTCATTTGGTGAAAGGTTTGGATTACGCTTTGCTTCAAAAGGTTAGATCTGAACTACATGTCAAGGAACAAGAAGAAAGAGAGATGGCAGCAGCCGCTGCTGCTTCGGAAAAAATGAAGATGGCAGAAGCAGCAGCCGCAGCAGAACGTTTGGAAGCGGAGCGTAGAGAGGCTGAAGACAATAATATGAACATAAAAGGTCCTATGGCTCGCAACATATTCAACTTAATTCAAGCTAGAAGATCCAAAGAGGTACAGCGCTGCGAACTTTTTGCTCCGGGGCGAATGGCTTATGTCATCCATTTGGAGGAAGACGATACCGGAGAAACGGATATACCTACTACGTTAATTCGTTCGAAGTATGAAGTACCTCTAAATCGGGAGGATGCGGCAACATTGACCACTAATGATATTGTGATCAATAAACTTTCTCAAATTCTATCGTACCTACGAGCTGGGGGTCGTAATAAGAAAAATAAGAAACGTGACAAAGACAAACCTTTATTCCAAGAAAGAGATATACACGAACTAAATTCCTCCTCGAAGGCCTTACACAATAAAGCCGCTCCTGTTGGTGATTCCATATATGATGATATTGGAGATTACCAGCCAACTCTGAAACCTGATAAATCGAAAACTGATAAATATTTGCAGACATCGTCTGCTGGAATACCAGCAAAACCCGCAACCTATTTCAATGAAGGTAATAAGCCTGTGGAGGAAGCAGAACCAATTATTACTACTATACCTCCACCACCTAAAATAAATAAGTCAATAGTGTCACGATTTGCAAATGAACCTGAAGGATACGCTGAATGTTATCCTGGTTTGGAGGAGATGAACGATGCCATCGACGATTCGGATGACGAAGTAGACTACACTAAAATGGACTTGGGTAATAAGAAGGGACCAATAGGACGATGGGATTTTGATACGCAAGAAGAATACTCGGATTATATGAGTACAAAGGAAGCATTGCCAAAAGCAGCATTTCAATATGGTGTTAAAATGCAGGATGGCCGTAAGACCCGCAAAAATAAAACCGAAAAAAGTGAAAAAGCCGAGTTGGACAGGGAATGGCAAAAAATTCAGGTAATGAAACAAATATTCCAATTTTTATTTTTAGACAATTGCTATCTTTTCTATTCCCAATCTAGGGTATTATACAAAAACGTAAAACTAAGCCATCCGGAGATGAACCTGACTACAAACAAGGAAAATACTAATCAAATATATATGGATTGTATTCTAATGGATATTTCAGACATGCTGTATTTTCTCATTACAACTGCTGTTAATAAATAAAGAGTACAATCAATTACAATATTACACTAGGAATTGGGAAATTTGCAGGAAATTTTACAAGTTTATAAAACATGGCCTTCATTTGAATTAACTTCCAAAGTTGAAGACAATCTTGAGAAGTTTTAAGATATTTTAGCCTCCGTAACTATCACCACAGTAATTCGATTGCGCATTACTAACAGTCAACTAACTGCCTTTATTTGAATTAAGTAAGAAATCCGTGGCGTGATGGAGGCCATACAATTCTAGTCCGGCCCAAATTTCGGGCATACTTACTTGTTCATCACTGTTCATGTTATCCGGATCATAAATTTTAAATTATACATAGATGATGCATCTGTGTCAAGCGCTGTTTGACAGATCCGAAGATTAAGGAACCAACGAAGAATTAAGAGCAAGTTTTCGTTCTCTTTCGTTTTCTCAAATTGGGCATTACACCAGACGGATTTATAAACAAATTTGAAACTTAGAAGTTCATATTTTCCCAAATTTTCCGTGAAAACACGAAATTTTATTTTAAACTTGATTTTCTCTTTTTACTTCGACATTTCCAAAATTTCGATAAATCTACTTTTCTAAAAATTTTGAGTTGCAGTTAGAGCGTATAATTTTGTGCATTCTCAGAGTTACTATAGATGTATTGGTCGAATTTGAAGATTACAATCAGCCGACTTCGACCTTTTTGGAAATAAAAAAAGTTGATTGTCGACTTTCGTATCCCCAGGGGTGGGAGCCGAAGACATTGTCGGAATTCACTAATATTCTCTTGGTTCACAAAAATTCTCTTAACACAAGCAATAAATATCTTAGATCACTCACGAATGTGCCATGACTCATGGGATCACGGTTGTCATTCGTGCCAAAAATAATCTTCCAAAAATTAGAGAAGTTTTTTATCAACGTTTTCGG
>PGFW01026344.1:43070-54313 GCA_003123925.1 Haematobia irritans
AAATTTTAACAAGATGTTCTTTAGAAAAAATTTTGACAAAATATCTTACAGAAATAAAATTTTAAAAAAAAATCAATAGAAATAAATGTTGACAAAATTTTTTAATAAAATTTTGATAAATTTTTATGGAAATAAAATTTTGACAAAATTTTCTATAGAAACAAAATATTGAAAATTTTTTCTATAGAAATAAAATTATGACAAAATTTTCTATAGAAATAAAATTTTGTGAAAATTTTCGAAAGAAATGAAATTTTGACAACAATTTTTATAGAAATAAAATTTTGACAAAATTTTCTATGGAAATAAAATGTTGATAGAAATATTCCATAGAAATAAAATGCGCACAAAATAAAATTTTGACAATATTTTCGATAGAAATAAAATTTTAGCAAAATTTTGACAAAATTCAAAAAAAAAATTAACAAAATTTTCTATAGAAATAAAATTTTAACAACAATTTTTATAGAAATAAAATTTTGACAAAATTTTCTAAAGAAATAAAATTTGCACAAAATTTTTTATAGAAAAGTTTGACAAAATTTTCTATGGAAATAAAATTTTTATAGAAATATTTCCATAGAAATAAATTTTGCACAGAATAAAATTCTGACAATATTTTCTATAGAAATAAAATTTTGACAAAATTCAAAATAAAATTTTGAAAAAAAAAATTTAAAAATTTCTATATAACATAAATAAAATTTTCAATATTTTATTTCTATAAAAAATTTTCACAAAATTTTCTATAGAAATAAAATTTTGACAAAATTTTCTATGGAAATAAAATTTTGATAAAATTTTTTATAGAAATAAAATTTTGACAAAATTTTCTATGGAAATACAATTTTCATTTGTTTTGTTTTGTTATTGTTGGTTTTGCTCTTTAAGCTTTGTTGTTGTTTTTTATTGCAGCTTAAAACCATACATTGACTAAACTACAAGTGTAGCTTAACCAACAGAGGAAAAGATAAAATTTTGTATGGAAATACAATTTTGACTAAATTTTCTATAGAAATAAAATATTGAAAATTTTTTCTATAGAAATAAAATTATGACAAAATTTTCTATAGAAATAAAGTTTTGAGAAAATTTTCTAAAGAAATAAAATTGTGACAAAATTTTCTAGAGAAATAAAATGTTGCACAAAATTTGCTATAGAAATAAAATTTTGACAAAATTTCCTATAGAAATAAAATTCTGACAAAATTTTCTATTTTGATAAAATTCTCTATAGAAATAAAATGAACACAAAATTTTCTATAGAAATAAAATTTTAGCAAAATTTTGACAAGACAAAATTATCTAGAGAAATAAAAATTTTGAAAAAAATCAATAGAAATAAAATGTTGACAAAATTTTTTAATAAAATTTTGATAAAATTTTTTATGGAAATAAAGTTTAGCTAAATTTTCTATAGAAATAAAATATTGAAAATTTTTTCTATAGAAATAAAATTATGACAAAATTTTCTATAGAAATAAAGTTTTGAGAAAATTTTCTAAAGAAATAAAATGTTGACAAAATTTTTTATAGAAATAAAATTTTGACAAAATTTTCTGTGGAAATGAAAGTTGCCACAAAATTGCTATAGAAATAAAATTTTGACTGAAGTTTCTATAGAAATAAAATTTTGACAAAATTTCCTATAGAAATAAAATTTTGACAAAATTTCCTATAGAAATAAATATGTATTGACAAAATTTCCTATAGAAATAAAATTTTGACAAAATTTTCTATAGAAATAAAATTTTGACAAAATTTTCTGAAGAAATAAAATTTTCACAAAATTTCCCATAGAAATAAAATTTTGACAAAATTGTCAATGTTGATAAAATTTTCTATAGAAATAAAATTTGCACAAAAATTTCAATAGAAATAAAATGTTGACTATATTTTTTTGATAGAAATGAAATTTAAAATTTAGCAAAATTTTCTATAGAAATAAAATTTTTGGAAAATTTTCTATAGAAATAAAATTTTGGCAAAATTCAAAATAGAATTAAAAAAAAAATCTTTTATAATAAAAATTTTGACAATATTTTCGATAGAAATAGAATTTTGACAAAATTTTCCATAGAAATAAAATTTTGACAAGATTCCAAATAAAATTTTGAAAAAAAAAGTTTTACAAAATTTTCTATATAAATAAAAATTTGACTATATTTTCTATGGAAATAAAAATTTTTATAAAAATAAAAATTTTTACAAAATTTCCTATATATGTTATAGAAATAATAATTTGACAGAATTTTCTATTAAAATAAAATTTTGACAAAATTTGTTATAGGAAATAAAATTTTGACAAAATTTTCTATGGAAATAAAATTTTGACTAAATTTTCTATAGAAATAAAATTTTGAAAAAATTTTCTATAGAAATAAAATTTTGACAAAATTTTATGTAGAAATAAAATTATGACAAAATTTTATGTAGAAATAAAATTATGACAAAATTTTCTACAGAAAAATAAATTATGACAAAATTTTCTATAGAAATAAATTTTTTGATAAAATTTTCTAGAGAAACAAAATTTTGATAAAATTTTTCTATGGAAATAAAATTTTCACAAAATTTTCTATTGCGAATGAATTGTTTTTCCTCGAATGATTTTTTTTTCTCCTATTCCTTTAGACCACCCTCGTTTGGTATCTTTTCGTGTCTTGATGATAGGCTATTTCTACCAGTCTGTCCATAATTTTTCCCATATTGTTAATGAAACATCCAAGTAACCAAGTGAATCGTAATAATTTGTATGTGGTTCTGTTGTGCTGTGGTGGTGTTGCATAGCCGTGTCAGCATGTAGAGTTGGTGGTTTCCTAGGGATGCTGGTTGATATATTTTTGGGGGCGTTACTAGCTGTCAGTCAGACGCTATGGCATCTTTAATAACAAATAAAAACGAAACATTCAACTCGTTTGGCACTGGATAAATGGACGTTAGGCATGTCCGTCCCGTATGGGACTCTAGGCTCTTGAAGAGAATTTGTATATTTTATTAGAGACATATGTAGAAATATAGGTATGGTCTGAATGCAGGGTAGTGATGTCTGTGGATCCTTTTTCTGGCGCTTGGTCATTTATTTTCACAATCACTTCCATCATTTCACAATATAATTTCATTATTTATTGTTGTTTTTGTTGTTGTTGGAGTGGGATTTTGGTGCGTTTTTTGACCACCTGAAGATGTCAGTTAAGGTGATGTCCTCCTCGTCCTCCTCCTCGTTAAGGAGGACTCTTAGGAGAAGACCTGTAGTTGGTTTATTTGTTTAACAATTTGATTGTGAGTTATTTATAGCAGTTTTTATGGCTCCGGTAGGCCAACCCCTAAATTACGTTGTTTATTTTGGTAATTAGCGAGGCTATTCATCCAAGAGCCATTGAAACAGCTGCCAATTGGTCTCTTACTTTCCCCTCCTCACCTCATAAACAGAAGTAAAATTGAGTAAAGTGCCTTAAAATTAAATTGCCAAGGATGGAGAAGAAATTATATCCTTGTTTGGTTTCAATGGAAGAGATGGCAAAATATCCTTCTTTGGGGTCCCTATGCGATTTGTCAAATAAATTCAACTGTTTTGCATAAAAATTTCCAATTCATTCGATTTTTATTGAAATGCAAGTGCTTGAAAACAATTGCCAAGAAGAACGAAAAAAAATGGACAATTGCTTTTACATCTTTTTTTGGTATTTCTTAGCAGCATATTCAAATTTTCCTATATATGTTTTTTTTTGTTTGCTAAACAGGACAATGGCTAATGATAGGGATCTTGGCAAATATTCGTAACTCTTCGATGAATATTCGATTTTTATTGAAATGCAATTTAAAGGCCATCAATTGCATTTGGCCTTAGTTTCATATGCCTGCCAACATATTCAAATTTACTTTGCCAGGGGTCGAGGGCTCCTAAAGGACCTGTAAGGGATAGTGATCTTTTGGCAAATATCCTTAACTCTGATGACTATTCGACAGTTGCCAAGAGGGTAATGTTTGACAGACATCCTTTATCTCTTGAGATCGTGTTGACAAAGTCCTTAAAGATTAATACCAAAACTGTAATACCTTTTGTCAACTCTGTCAACAACTTCATCTGCAGGTGTTCTCCAATTTAGGGATTCAATTGAGAGTAAAATGTTATAAATTCACTGAAGTTTTCTGTCATTTACGAAGATCCAAAAAAGAAAACAAACAAGGGAAATGATCGATTGATGTTGCAGGATGATAAGGGAACCGAGACAGCCATAAGGATCTCTTGAATAAGAGGACAAAGAAAAAAATCCGAAAAAAAAGAAAACAAAATTCCAATGCCTACAGGCAGGTGCAAACTAGGCTGGCCCTCTATTAATATTTCCCATACCTCTGGAATATCTAAACTCCTACTAGGGTCTTTGTAAATGTAGGTGGTCCTTTTTTAATAACTTAACTATGTCAGATTAAAAATTGAATCGACAGAGACTATGCCTGAAATCATTATCAATCTCACCATTGTCATCACATAATGCAAACACCCTCCCCAAACTAAAAATTCTCCATAATGATTAACAACTTTTCAAAGCTTATGTCTTGGTGTATATCGCCTGATTTTATTCCCCAAGACTAAAGATTCGTAGAGAAAACATATTCAGAATTCCACACACCATACTTACAGTGGGGTATATCTCGTCAACAGGACGCTAGGAAAACGTGACTCAAATTTTAACGAAAAAAAAATTTTTTATTTTATTTTTTTCTGACTTCAGCCAATGCTTTAACCAAAAAAATTAACGAAAAGTTATGACTGCTTGTTGAATAACAAAGTGCAAAGCCCAGACAAGTGAAGAGAACAAAATGGTGAAAAAATTAGCAAACACAAAAAAACAGCAAAAAGAATGCAGGCAACATGACAACATTGTATTTATGTATAAAACCTACAGTGGGGGTATTTTTGGGGATTGATTATCAATGAGAAATTTTTAGTTAAAAAAAAAATTCTCCAGAAATTGAAATTTAGGTTATTAAAAATCAAATTCCTAATTTTTTATATAATAGTAATAAAGTATAAAAATTCAATAAAATCCAGCCAATGTCGATTTTCTTTAATATTATGAACATTTTCATTAGACCAAAGAACATTTCATGAATAGCACGAAGGCTTTCTTTATTTAAAAAAATGCTTTGCCTTTCTTATTCATTTTAATAAATTGTTCTAATATTCCTCCCGGTATTATGTTCCCCTTCACTTCATAGCGAACCCATTGTCGTCCTAAAACTTTTATAAAGAAATCTTTCATTTTTTTTTTTGAATTTCCTTTCCATCAACTTATTGACTAATCAAAAAATAAGAGACAACATTTATTTACAAAAATGTTGCCCATACATGTTGACAAACATTAAGGGACAAAATCGTAAAAAAATTGCCAAAAAGAAAAAACAAAAAAACAGAAAACATTTCGTTGATGTCTTTGGTACAAAATTTTGAAACGCTTGTCTAAAACATACCAACAATTGACCCATGATGTCATATTTGGCCTGGACATTCACAAAATTGTAAGCTTGCTGATTTTGATATACAATTTTGGGGTTTCTCTTAATCGAAAGGAGAGGCCCCAAACGGAAAAAAACATAAGCGAATCCTCACTTGTCTTGGAGAAAAACTCCCAAACCTCAAACAAATACATGCAGAAATACACAATGAAAGAACTTACGAATTTAAAGGTAAAGGTGGCAGAGATGATGATTATGATGATGATGACGACAACAACACCGACGACGATGACAACAGGAACAACTAAGAACAAAAACTTTGCAAAATATCCAAACAAGCTTATCAACACGACGCTAACAAGCCATCATCATTCCTAAATACGTGTATCTCGTTGAAGTAACACATGTGTGCGCCGCACCGTTCATAAATGCCTCAGCCCCAGCCATAAACAGATCGCCAGGTTGAAGCCACCACTGCATCAGGCAAAGAAACTAAGGCAACTTCTTTGGTGTTGAATGGGAGTAGGCATAACGCATAACGGGTGGTTAGTGGATAACAAAAGTATTCGTCATCTAAGGAATTAAGATACAAGATGAATTATTTCAATATACTTAGAGTGGAATAATTGGTCCTTCGCCTGAAGGAAACTATTTTATTGATTACAAAATGGTCCTTCGACTTGCTCTTAGGTGCTCTGAGGAGATTTTGCTAGCATTCCCAATACCGAAGCAAATCGTTAAATGCCTCATGGAAAATTGGTTCTTTGATCTTTTAGAAACCAAAAGGCACATTTCGTTCACTGACCTATACATCTTATAATGTCAAAAATGGTCCTTCGACTTGGTCTGAGGCGTGTTTAAGAGATTTTGTAATATTCCCAAGATCAATGCCGAATCAAATCATTAATTGCCTGGTAGAAAATTGGTCCTTCGATCTTCCAAAAACCCAAAAAGCAATTTCCGTTAATTGTCTTTCCCCTTTGACCAAGCAACTGCATATTAAAATGGTCCTTTGACCACTATTTTGGAATCTTAGGAGATAAATGTGGATCTGAGGAGGTAAAAGGTCCTTCGAGCTATTTTTTTTTTAATCTTTTAGAAACCAAAACACACATTTCGTACATTTAAAAATATAACATTCTCGTATACTTTATGGTTGCTCCACAAAAAAATTGATTAATATTAAATAATTGCTACAACTATATTTTATCTATTATTCTTTAAAATGAAATTTTACATTTACTACCTATTGTGGAATTTATAACGATAATCATCCGCCGCCACTATATCGAGCAGGAGTATATATTTCGCCTTGGCATCGAGACCAGACACACGAAATTTCATTTGGGGAAACATTTGTCTGCAAAAGAAAAAAAAAAAAAATGAGTTTTAAATTTTTCTGCTTAATTCGACACAGATCATTGAGGAGTCAGAAACAACAAAAAAATAAATAATTGTAAAATTACAACATTAAAAGAAGAAAATTTTTAATTTTTCGTTTTTTTTTTGTTAACTTTTCAAGAGAAATTACTAGCATAGGGAGATGGCGTGGACTTGGACATTATCATTATCGGTTTTATCATAACACACACAGTCAGTGTTTCGTGCGGTCAGTTAGTTGACTGCCCATATTGTGTGAAGATCTCTTTCTCTCTTGGCTTAATGTGGCGCCAACTAAAGTGCACGAAAATTTAAATTTCCAATTCCATGTTCCCAGCCAGGAATGTATGTACGAATGTTGGCTATGTGAACCTGATGCCTAGTAGCCAACATCATCAGAGCAACCAGCAAACTAAGCAGTCAGGGCAGGCAGTAAATTGATATTTGTTTTGGGCCAAGGAAGTAGTAGAACCGACAGACAGACAGACAAACAGATATCGAGACTCGGGTACAACATTCGTTGCCTTGGTGGTATCATTGCATTAACACCCTGATGCTGGGGCTAGAAGAGTCAGTCAGTCAGCCAGCCTATGTTTGACGACTTGTACTCGAATTGTACCACCAAAGTAGTTGTGAATGTTGGGGCCTAATGTTCCAATTGCAAACGACGATGCAGTCGACGTCAACGCCAGCAAGCCACCCATTATTATCGCGCTAATGCTGTGGCTTCATTTGTCCAATTTGGGGAAATTGTTGTGGCAGCAAACCACAACAGTTAGTTAAGTAAAACAAACATTTTTATATTTGGTCACAAACGACACGTGTTGAAAGGCTATACAAGCTTGCCAAGCGCACAGCGGCCAACATTTAACTGCCAGCAGCCGGGCCAAAAAACAAGCAACCATCCATAAATGAGGAGCCTTAGACGAGGTGCTTGATGTTGTTGTCATCGTCGTCTTTACCAAATCAAGCTCTTCGAGTAATAAATGTTGAACCACAGTTTCGAAAAGCTCCATCATCATAACCATGAATGTGAGTGATGACGACGACCGATGATGTGAACCGAGTACAAACTACAGCCTGCCCAGACCCGCCCCTAACCATGCCGCCTTTCTTCGCATCGATGCCTAACTGCTGGGCCATCAACATTCTCATTTATTTCCGCTTCTCATTGTTATTATGCTGCTGCCTCGCCCCATTCCAAACTACCTCACAAATATTGAAAATTATAACTTTGAGCAGCAATCACTCAATCTTTTTCTGGCCATCGTTAGTCGCTCTCACAAAAAACAACAAAAAAACAACAACAAATCAAGCACAATCAATACCTTCATGGCGATGGTTTGTAAACTGGAGCCCTTGCTGGAGACTGAGCTAGGAATTAAGGTGAGCAATGCAGGAGCTTCTTTGGCTTCAGACTCATGAATCAAATTTAACGAATGTCTCGTCTGCTCTAACAACGATCGCCAACTCGTCCTCGTCATCATTGCCATCATCATCCCCATATTATTAACAGACGCCACAGAGCTGGGGTCCCTGCTCGCCCAGAATGAAGTGAGCGAGGAGAGAGAGAGAGCAATGTTATAAGTTTTCGCGTCCAGACAAGCGACGCGCAGAGCGGAAAAATCAACAAACAAGCCCACTTAAAATAAACAACATAAACTGTTCAGGAGGATCTCAAAAGGCTCAAGATTCTTTCACAACATTGTTTAAGAATGGTTGCATTTGTCGTGCTATCGCCTTCATGGTTCTCCTTCGCTAGCTCTTTAAGGACTTAAATGATGCGCCCTTTTATTTTCTCCTCTTCCTTTTTCTCCAGATTCTTTGGGGGAGCAATGAACAAGAAACGGATGAAAGCTTGTCATTCGTCTGTCCGTCCCGACAGTTCTTCCTTCCGCCAGACCTATTTAGGGACTTAGAGCGCCGAAGTCTCCTCCTCTTCCCTTACTCTAGAATTCTTTTGGGAGAGCAATCTTACAAACTAGTGAAAGGTTTGCCATTTCGTCTGTCCGTCCCGTTCGATGTTTCGATGGTTCTTCCTTCCGCTGGCTCTATTTAGGGACTTAGAGCGCCACAGTTTTCCTCCTTTTCCATTCCTCTAGATTTTTTTTGGGGAAGCAATCATTCGTTCTATGGTTCTTCCTATTTAGGGACTTAGAGCGTCGTATTTTCCTCCCTTTCCTTTTCCTCCAGATTATTTTTGGGGAGCAATCATCCGTTCTATGGTTCTTCCTATTTAGGGACTTAGAACGTCGTATTTTCTCCTCTTTCTTTCCTTTTAGATTATTTGGGAAAGCAATCTAACAAGCTAGGGAAGCAGCAGTTACAAAACATCTTGCAAAAGTTTCCCCGTTTTATCTTGGTAAAAATGACCTGTATTCTTCACAATGTTTTGGTCTTGCCATACTTTACCAGGGCTATTAGTGTGCGAGTGTCCTGTATTGCCTTTGGCTTATTTTCAATAACTCGTTAACCATTATTGAAAACTTGGCGCCAGTTTGCAGAACTCACACACTAGTTCTGGTCTCTCCGTCATCATGATCAACCTCATTGCTGTCGTTAACGTCTTCTCCTGCTTCTGCTGTTGTTGTTTTAGCCTTTAACCAACATTTTGGGATACACATACTAAACAAATCGGGGCCCACTCACGCGTTTTTCTGTTGCAATAGTCCCAGGCATTCATTGAGCCTCAAACCGGCCTCCCTTCTTTCCCCCTTTGTTATAGTCTCATTTTTTGGCCATGGTTTTTGGTTAGTTTTTTTTCTTCTTCTCTTCTCTTGGTTTTGTTCTGCGTTATTGTTCGCCGCTTTTAAGCATCAATCTAAGATCTTTGGGCCATATGCCCTTGATGCACACCAGCAATTGATAACATTGCTTCATTGCTAATTTTTACCGTAAGCATTGTTTCTGTTTGCCAGGGCACTAAGGCCAATCGATCCTGTTCGTTGCTTTTGTTTTTGTCCCCTCCCCGATGCGATTGCGCACACTGGGTTTGCCCATGTTGTGGGATAATATGCTGGCGCAAGGCTTCTTTGGCCACGTTTATTATTTTCCCTGTGTTTTTTTTTTTTGTGAAATTCCCCTATGTTGATTTCTGGATGATTACTGTTCCCCAGTGAATGCAGGAGGGCCATACAAAATCAACAAAAATATGATACCACACTTGTTACGAAAATATTTTGGCAAAAAATTATTGAGAGAAATTAAAAAGGAATGGGCAAAGGTTTGAGTATAAGCTAACATTGAGATCGAAGGACCATTTAATTTTTACAAATTAGATTAGGTTAAAAAAACTTGTGAAATCCCTGCACGAATTTTTAGGTCGAAGGACCATTTAATTTGTAATGAGATTGGGTGGCATGTAAAATTTCAAACAAAATTAGCTCGAAGGACCTTTTACCTTCTCAGATCCACATTTATCGCCTAAGATCCCAAAATAGTGATCAAAGAACCATTCAATATGCAATTGGTTGGTCAAAGCGGAAAGACAATGCAAAAATCTGCTCGAAGGACCATTTAGTATATTCTAATATTTAGGTCGAAGGACCATTTAATTTGTAATGAGATTGGGTGGCATGTAAAATTCCAAACAAAATTAGCTCGAAGGACCATTTACCTCCCCAGATCCACATTTAAATATCTCCTAAGATTCCAAAATAGTGGTCAAAGGACCATTTTAATAAGCAGTTGGTTGGTCAAAGGGGAAAGACAATGTAAAAATCTGCTCGAAGGACCATTTAGTATATTCTAATATTTAGGTCGAAGGACCATTTAATTGTAATGAGATTGGGTGGCATGTAAAATTCCAAACAAAATTAGCTCGAAGGACCTTTTACCTCCTCATATCCACATTTATCTCCTAAGATCCCAAAATAGTGTTCACAGGACCATCTAATTTGCAGTTGGTTGGTCAAAGGGGAAAGACAATTAACGGAAATTGCGTTTTGGTTTTTTGGAAGATCGAAGGACCAATTTTCTACCGGACAATCAACGATTTTCCTCGGCATTGATGTTGGGAAAATTACAAAATCTCTTAAACACGCCTCAGACCAAGTCGAAGGACCATTTTTGACATTATAAGATGTATAGGTTAATGTACGATATGTGTGTTTTGGTTTCTAAAAGATAAAAAATAGCTCGAAGGACCTTTTACCTCCCCAGATCCACATTTATCTCCTAAGATCCCAAAATAGTGGTCAAAAGGAACAGACAAGGTTGGGTCAAAGGGAACAGACAATTAACGGAAATTGCGTTTTGGTTTTTGGATGATCGAAGGACCAATTTTCTACCGGACAATCAACGATTTTCCTCGGCACTGATGTTGGGAAAATTACAAAATCTCTTAAAAACGCCTCAGACCAAGTCGAAGAGACCATTTTTGACATTATAAGATGTATAGGTTC